>ML110072.1:0-12277 GCA_003697995.1 Taxidea taxus jeffersonii | reverse complement strand
AATTTCTTTTTACCCCCATACTTCTCCCCCCAGTTTGGGGTCTACTCTGATTTGGTTAGTGTACATTTTTCTGGGGTCTTTGCCACCCTTTTAATATTTTATTCTCTTGTTCATATATTCTTACCTGGATAAAATGACAAGGCAGAAAAACTCACCACAAAAAAAAGAACAAGAGGCAGTACTGATGGCTAGGGACCTAATCAATACAGACATTGATAATATGTCAGATCTAGAGCTCAGAATGACGATTCTCAAGGTGCTAAGTGGAAAAAAAGGCATGGAAGATATTAGAGAAACCCTGTCTGGAGATGTAGAAGCCCTTTCTGGAGAAATAAAAGAACTAAATCTAATGAAGCTGAAATAAAAAAAAGCTATTAATGAGGTGCAATAAACAATGGAGGCTCTTACTGCTAGGATAAATGAGGCAGAAGAGAGAATTAGTGAAGAAGACCAAATGACAGAGAATAAAGAAGCTGAGCAAAAGAGAGACAAAAAACGACTGGACCATGAGGGGAGAATTCAAGAGATCAGTGATACCATAAGACAAAACAATATTAGAATAATTGCGATTCCAGAAAAAGAAGAAAGAGAGAGAGGGGCCGAAGGTAGTATATTGGAGCAAATTATAGTAGAGAATTTCTTTAAATTAAAGAGAATTTCTTCAATTTGGCAAAGGGAGCAAGCATCAAAATCCAGGAGGCACAGAGAAGCCCCCTCAAAATCAATAAAAATAGGTCCACACCCCATCATCTAATAGTAAAACTTACAAGTCTTAGGGATAAAGAGAAAACCCCAAAAGCAGCTTGGGAAAAGAAGTCTGTAACATACCATGGTAGAAATATTCAATGGGTAGTAGACTTATGCACAAAGACCTAGCAGGCCAGAAAGAACTGGCATGATATATTCAGAGCACTAAATGAGAAAATCATGCAGCCAAGAATACTATATCCAGCTAGGCTATCATTGAAAATAGAAGGAGAGATAAAAAGCTACCAGGACCAAAAAGAAAAAAAAAATTTAAAAGAATTTGCAAATACCAAACCAGCCCTACAGGGAATACTGAAAGGGGTCCTATAAGCAGAGAGAGCCTAAAAGTAGTAGACAAGAAAGGAACAGAGACAATATACAGTAACAGTTACTTTACAGGCAATACAATGGCACTAAATTAATATCTTTCAATAGTTACCCTGAATGTAAATCAAAAGACACAGGGTATCAGAATGGGTAAAAAACAAGACCCACTGATATTCTGTCTACAAGAAACTTATTTGAGACGCAAAGACATCTCCAGATTTAAAGTGAGGGGGTGGAAAACAATTTACCGTGCTAATGGACATCAAAAGAAGGCTGGGGTGGCAATCTTTATATCAGATAAATTGGATTTTAAACCAAAGACTATAATAAGAGATGAGGAAGGACACTATATCATACTTAAAGGGTCCACCAAGACGATCTAATAATTTTAAATATCTATACCCCTAACATGGGAGCAGCCAGTTATATAAACCAACTAATAACAAAATCAAAGAAACACATCAACAGTAATACAATAATAGTAGGGGAATTTAACAGCCCCTTTACTGAAATGGACAGATCATCCAAGCAAAAGATCAACAAGGAAATAAAGGCTTTAAATGACACACTGGACCAGATGGACATCACAGATATATTTACAACATTCCATCCCAAAACAACAGAATACACATTCTTCTCTAGTGCACATGGAACATTCTTCAGAATAGATCACATCCTGGGTCACAAATCAGGTCTCAGCCGGTACCAAAAGATTGGGATCAAACTGGCCCCTTCCTTGATTGGAAGTCAAACTCTCACTCATTGCAGATGATATGATACTATATGTGGAAAACCCAAAAGACTCCACTCCAAATCTGCTAGAACTTGTATAGAATTCAGTAAAGTGTCATTTCTTTACACCAACAACAAGACAGAAGAAAGAGAAATTAAGGAGTCAATCCCATTTACAATTGCATCCAAAACCATAAGATACCTAGGAATAAACCTAACCAAAGAGGCAAAGAATCTATACTCAGAAAACTATATAAAGTACTCATGAAAGAAATTGAGGAAGACACAAAGAAATGGAAAAATGTTCATTGCTCATGGATTGGAAGAACAAATATTGTGAAAATATCTATGCTACCTAAAGCAAACTACACATTTAATGCAATCCCTATCAAAATACCATCAATTTTTTTCAAAGAAATGGAACAAATAATCCTAAAATTTATATGGAACCAGAGAAGATCCCGAATGTTGAAAAGGCAGCCAAGGTTGGTGGCATCACAATTCCAGATGTTAGGCTCTATTAAAAATCATCAAGACAGTATAGTACTGGCACAAAAATGACACACGAGTCAATGAAACAGAATAGAGAGCCCAGAAATGGACCCTCAACTCTATGGTCAACTAATCTTCGACAAAGCAGGAAAGAATGTCCAATGGAAAAAAGACAGTCTCTTCAACAAATGGTGTTGGGAATATTGGACAGCCACATGCAGAAGAATGAAACTGGACCATTTCCTTGTACTACACACAGAAATAGACTCAAAGTGGATGAAAGACCTCAATGTGAGACAAGAATCCATCAAAATCCTCAAGGAGAACACAGGCAGCAATCTCTTTGACCTCAGCCGCAGCAATTTCTTCCTAGGAACATCGCCAAAGTCAAGGGAAGCAAGGGCAAAAATGAACTGTTGGGACTTCATCAAGATCAAAAGCTTTTGCACAGCAAAGGAAACAGTCAACAAAACCAAAAGACAACTGACAGAATGGGAGAAGATATTGGCAAATGACATATCAGATAAAGGGCTAATATCCAAAATCTATAAAGAACTTATCGAACTCAACACTCAAAGAACAAATGATCCAATCAAGAAATGGGCAGAGGACATGAACAGACATTTCTGAAAAGAAGATATCTAGATGGCCAAAAGACACATGAAAAAGTGCTCAGCATCACTTGGTATCAGGGAAATAGAAATCAAAACCACAATAAGATACCACCTCACACCAGTCAGAATGGCTAAAATTAACAAGTCAGGAAATGACAGGTGATGATGACGATGTGGAGAAAGGGAACCCTCCTACAGTGTCGGTGGGAATGCAAGCTGGTGCAGCCACTCTGGAAAACAGCATGGAGGTTCCTCAAAAAGTTGAAAATAGAGCTACCCTAAGACCCAGCAATTGCACTACTGGATATTTACCCTGAAGATACAAATGTAGTGATGCAAAGGGGCACATGGACCCAAATATTTATAGCAGCAATGTCCACAATAGTCAAATTATGGAAAGAACCTTGATGTCCATCAATAGATGAATGGATAAAGAATAAGTGATACACACACACACACACACACAATGGAATACTATGCAGCCATCAAAAGAAATGAAATCTTGCCATTTGCAATGACTTGGATGGAACTAGAGGATATTATGCTGAGCGAAATAAGTCAGAGAAAGACAATTTTCATATGATCTCCTTGATATGAGGAATTTGAGAGGCAGAATGGGGGGTTTGGGGGATAGGGAAGAAAAAATGAAACAAGATGGGATCGGGAGGGAGACAAACCATGAGACTTTTAATCTCACAAAACAAACTGAGGGTTGCTAGGGGCAGGGTGTATGGAGAGGGTGGTTGAGTTATGGACATTGGGGAGGGTATGTGATATGGTGAGTGCTGTGAAGTGTGTAAGCCTGACGATTCATAGACCTGTACCCCTGGGGCAAATGATACTTTCTATGTTAATAAAAATATTTTAAAAATTAAAATATTAAAAAATTAAAAAAAGAATATAAAGAAGTCCTGAAACCAAATTTGTGAACCGTTGCTATATACGAACAGTAGCTTTTAATTTATAAATTTCCTTACCTTGTAGCCATGTGTCAAAAATTAGAACATTTACTTCATTGTCCTTGGGAAAATATGATTTGGAAGACAGTTCTGTTCTCATAGACATCTATGTATTATTTAAAGTAGAGTAAAGATAATTAAGTAGAATTTTCTATAATTTTTATTACCCATCTAATGCAATCTTCATTAGCCCAATGGGTACTGTAAAATTTCAGAAAGAGCATAAGTTTTGGTGTCAGATAGATGTGGATGCTCTGTAGCTTAACCTAGTAAGTAAGTGTATCTAAATCTGAGCTACTTGGAGCACATGGGTCGATCAGTCAGTTAAGGATCTGCCTTCCATTGAAGTCATGGTCCCAGGATCCTGGGATTGAGCCCATATTAGGCTCCCCACTCAGCAGGGGGGAACTGCTCCTCTCTCTCCCTTTGCCTCTGCTCCTGTGCTCTCTCTCTCCCTCTTAAATAAATAAATAAATAATAAAATCTTAAACAAAATCAATCTCAGCTTCTTGAACTGGGTTCAGAAGAAAACACATACTTATTTTTTAGTGTTGTAATATAGATTAAATGTTTATATAGTGCCTACATGTCAAGAATAGAGGTGGTGCTCAATAAAAAGTAGCTGCTACTATGTTAGTTTATTGTTTTAGAATGTATTGTATCAATTACTATGTTCTTTTAAGATCATTTTGAAACCCTATACATGTAATCAGTAAAATAAAAGTCAAAGTAAAAGATACTATTCATTACCTATCACATTATAGAATAATGTTTTAAATGTTAAGTAATGTGGGACAGAGTGAGGTGACAGGGAGTGTAACATGGTAACTTTCTGGAAATATGTATCAAGGACCTTAATGATCCATTTACTTTTTTTTAAGATTTTATTTATTTATTTATTTGACAGAGAGAGATCACAAGTAGGCAGAGAGGCAGGCAGAGAGAGAGGGGGAAGCAGGCTCCCTGCTGAGCAGAAAGCCCGATGTGGGACTTGATCCCGGGACCCTGAGATCATAACTTGAGCCGAAGGCAGCGGCTTAACCCACCTAGCCACCAGGTGCCCCGATCCATCTACTTTTAACTAATTTCTGTTCTAGGAAGCTATTCGCTTTTTTTCCCCCTTAAGATTTAATTTATTTGAGAGAGAGGGAGAGAGAGAGAGGGAGAAAAAGAGAGTGAGCCAGTAGGGCGAGGGGCAGAGGGAGACACTTCCCTCTGAGTACAGAGCCTGACCCTGGGTTGGATCCCAGGACCCCTAGATCATGACCTGAGCTGAAATCAAGAGTTGGACACTTAAGCGACTGAGCCAGGTGCCCCTCTAG
This sequence comes from Taxidea taxus jeffersonii, assembly GCA_003697995.1. NCBI lineage: Eukaryota > Metazoa > Chordata > Mammalia > Carnivora > Mustelidae > Taxidea > Taxidea taxus. The sequence continues at coordinate 7,084 of ML110072.1, read as the reverse complement.
GAAACTATCTTAAGGAAATTGTAAGAATGATGTTCATTGCTGAATTACTTTTAATAGGAAAGAAAATGGAATCTACCAGTAAGTTGTCCATCAAGTGAATTATGCTATATCTATGGAGATGATCCTTTTGCAACCATTTAAAAATGTTTCCAGAGGTTTTTATGGATGACACAGGAATAAGTTGATTATATAATTGTGAGAAAACCAGGGTATAAAAATGTTGTATGTATTTCAGTGATATTGAAAATAAAATAGAAATAGGAAAAAAATAGAAAGGGAGGATATATATCAAAGTATTAACAGTAGTTATCACTTATCTGAGACTTAAAGGTTTTTTTTACAGTAAATATGTATTTTTTTCAATATCAAAATTTTATTAAAAAAATCTTTTGTAAAGATTAGCTATTTTCCATCTCAGCCTTAGGATCACTGGGGTTAGAGAGGATTCTTTTATTACAATAGAATCTTTGATCAGTGTTAGGGAGGGAGTATGGTCCATTTGGCTGTGTGTCTCTCTCATTAGGAAGAGCAGAGGTGGCTGAGCATGGTCTGAGGCAGAGGATACTGACTCAGCTGCACCTCAAGAACAACTGTTGGATCTTAATTAAGTGGAATGTTCTTCTGGCTGCCCAGTGTTGTGGCTGAGGTCCTTGACTTTGTAGCCAGACCTCTGGTTCATTGCCCAGTTCTGCCACTTGTCCTAGCTGAGTTAATTTGTGGATGAATTATGTAACCTGTGTGTGCTTGTATGAATATTGCCAAATGTAAATTGGGAGTAATAATGTTGTCTATGCCATGGGGTTTTTAGAGATTTAACTGAGATATTACATTTAAAACCCTTATTAATAGTCAGTGTTAACCCCATAATGAATTCTTGCTATTTCAGTTATTATAGCTCTTACTATTAGTTGAAGTAGTTAATTATAGTAGTTAACAGTGCCCTAAAGTAAAAACAGTAGTGTATTTTGTTCATGAATCTCAGTAATTAAGAGTTCATCTCTGTCCATGTGTCATCACCTATAGTGGCTCACCTGAGGGCTGTGGGAATCAACTTTCAAGATGGTTCACTCAAAGAATTGCTCCTGACTTCCCCTAAAAGCTCAGCCAGGGCTGTGTGCCCTAGGCCTCTCTTCTTCCCTAAATGGGCTTCTTGGACTGCATAGGCTTCTTCATGGTATGATGGTGGGATTCTAAGAGTAAGCATCTCGAGAGAAACAGAAATGTATCACATTTTAAAAACTTGTCCTCAGTAGTCACCTACTATTATTTTAATTAGTCAAAAATCCATCCAGATTTAAGAGAAAGGAACATAGATGACCACCCCCACCGACCTTTCCATGGGAGGAGTGTCAAAGTCACATTGTAAGAAGAATATGAACACTGGGAGGTACTCTTGCAGCCATTGTTGAGAAATACAGTTTTCCACAATCATAGTCTACTGACCTATTAGATAACATAAATTCTGGGCTTTCTCAACCACCAGCAATAGCTATCTGGTGTATCAAAATCTGGTATCAAAACAATCTTAGTACTTTTTACAACATGTTGATTATGGGTGACTTTTAATTTCTTTTTAATACTTTTCATATTTTCTGCTTTTTTTCTACTTTTTTCAGTGTTGAACACTTATTACTATAATAAACTTTAAGCGAAACTTTAAATGAAATCAATTTTTACAGCATATAAAGATATTGTGTATTCTATTAATACAGAATTTTTGTATAAAATTTAAGTCAAAGTTGAAAATCTGGTACACTCCTTTTTTTCTCAATTTGGTCATATGTCTAGAAGCCGTGACTTCTAAAATGGAAGAAGAAGAAAAAAAGATTATATTCACGGTATTTCTAGGTGAAATGTTGGGTACCTCAGGGCAAACTTCAGCTGCTATGCATAACTCATAAATCCATAAAATATAGTCCTTACTGTGTTATCCTAAGGACTGTGGGTTGCAAACAACTGATGAGCTGTTGCTGGCTTTTACTGCTGGTGAACTTGGACAGAGAGCAATTTCTATTCATTGTCAAGGCACAGAGTAAATATGTGAGTACATTTGATATTGGTAAGATCCATGCAAATAAACTTGAAAATAAGGCAGCACTCTTGAGATTTTGGGAAATGGCCAGAGGCTGTTTTGTCCAAAAAAACTTTGGATCTGCCCTGATCTCACACAGTGTTTTCTCTCTGACTTACATGTGTCTTATTCTCAAAGATGTCAGGCATAGTTCTTTGAAATATTCAAGTTATCTTTGTAGCTGAATATATTTCCTCCCCTAAAATGGGTAAATTGTTCATTTTAAAAAGCAACGGCCATTTCAGGTTTGAGGCATAAAAAAGAGTGAAACATGGAAGTAAAGGATCGGTTTCAAAGAGGAATAATACTTTACAACAATTTGGTTTACTTTCAAGTGTCAGGTGTTGTTATATATACATAGAAGACATAGTAAAGTACTCAGGTAAACAGTGGACTGAATGTCATACTGTGACTTAAAAGGCTTTAATGCAACTTCTCAAGTACATTAATTTAGTCCTGGGGACAGTTTACAAGATAGCAGATTTTTGGCTCAAATATAATTTTCATTTACTGAACATGTATTGTGTTCCAGGTCATTTCCTAAGCCCTTTACTTACATTAATTCATTTGATTTACTAAACCGCCCTCTGAGGTAGTTAATGCCATTATCATCTCCTTTTACAGCCTAGAGCAAAGTGGTTAAAAACTTGCCCAAGGTCACACAGTATTGCAATCAGTCAGGCTTGGTATTCAGACTGACTGACTCTAGCTAGAACCCAGGTTCTTACCCACTGTGCTCCTGATTGCCTTGCAGATAAGTTTCTTAAAAAGTTATAGTGCTTGGAAATTTTGCGTTAGATGATTTTAATTCTGCAGTAGTGGTTGGAAATTTTTGTTTTAGCTCATCAGAATGTAAGTAAGTATTTGCAGGAGATTTTTTCAGAGTTCACATACAAAAACCAAAGGGGCAAAACAGATCTCAGAAAGGGAAGTTAGGCAATAAATTATTAAATTGCTCAACTTTCTTTACATCTGGAAGTCAAGTCTAATGTGTTCAGAATCTGGGCAAGGGCTTGATACCTTGCACTATTTGTAACAAGAATTTGGGCAAGTCACTTCATCTCTCTTGGGATTACTAACAGCTGCCCCATGAGCCTCAAGGGGTTGTTAGAAAGGGCAAATAAATTATTGTGGTTATCAAATCTGGTTGCAAGCTATAAAGTTCTCATTTTCTGTTAGTTACTGCTGTGATCCGGCATCATTTGTTTTCAAAAAGCATTTCAGAAATACCTACTTCTAGGAAATTGCATTTGGTAGTTTTCCCTACATTTGATACAGGTATGTCAAATGTTTAGCATGGTACTTGTTTATGGTCACACTTAATAGAATCTAATAGTTATTCCTTAATTCCAGCAGACATCTTTGATTTGGGGGAGCAATAAAAGGAAAATATCTCCTGGATAGGACAGATGCTGCTGAACTAAGATCTGAAATGTGTATTCTTGGCCTTCCTTAATTGGCAGGGACTGTGGTATACTGAGGACATTTGGGAAATCTAATTCACATTTTCAGTTTTCAGTAATAATAATCCCTCTCATTTATACTCTCTATTTTGTACACTTGTGATGATCTATTCATGGTGGCTCTCTGAGGATGGTTAAGTGTTCTGAGGTCACATCCAGGTTTGATGAGATAGGGTGTTATTATCATTGTTTTCCAGGAGGGAGGAGTATTTGCTATCCCTAAACTATACTATAAAGTGTTTCAGATACTTTTGATTCTACTTCTTAATCACACTCTCAGCTGCAGCTCTCCACCTTTGTCAGGGTTTACAGTGTTCCCTGATGATACAAGGAAATGGAGACTGTGACCCCTTTTCTATCATCTCTGTATTTTTATCATTGGCACAGGCTGTCAAACTTTGTATATGTCCCTTCTCAAGTCTCAGCCCTTGCCTTGAAATCTCGTATGGGCCTGGACATATAGTAGATGGCGCATAAATTTTTTATGGGATTAAATTTTAGTGAATTAAAAATTCACTCCTAAGTGATTGATGTTTAAGGATAAAAACTTGAAACCTTAAAACTGGAGCTGTTAGCACTTTTCCCGTTCTTCCAAAAGACCAGATACTTCAGTTTCCCTAGGCGGAAAGGATGCACAGAGTAATTTTTAACTGCCTGATACAGTTCTCAGACAAGACTAGCCAGCTGTTTAGAAACTATGAAGGCTTTCTGAGCAGGATGCCAAAAAAGGGAACCAATAGTTAATCCAGTGACCATGAGGAGTTAGGGAGAAAAAGGCTCAGTAGATAGGAATGCATGCTTCTTTCCACTGCATCTTTCTGACATTTAGTCTTCTTTTGTTTTGTCCACAGTTCACCTTAACCTTTTATTTTCTTTGTGTATGCCCAGCATAAGTTTATTTTCTAGATCCCCTTTATTGACACTGCTGATTTATCTGCACATTTCACTTCCTTTTCTAGCTGCTTAATAAAGGTCATGTTTATAACTTTAGTATTGATGATGTGCCCAGTAGGCCCAGGTGTCAGCTTCTGTAATGTCCAATAGAATCCCTTTCCACAAGACGAAATCCTAGGATTCCATTCTGAGTATCTAAGTTTTCATAGCTCCAAGTAATGACTTTTTGTCTGCAGAAATCTATGCCGTGGTAATAATAACTTACTACATACTGTCCATTGTCGCAAAATTGATCTTTTTATTTATTTTAAAAATTTATTATTGATTTATTTGTCAGAGAGATAGAGCACAAGCAGGCAGAGGCAGAGAGAGAAGCAGGCTTCTGCTGAGCAAGGAGCCCAATGTGGGACTTGATCCCAGGACTCCAGGATCATGGCCTGAGCTGAAGGCAGCAGTTTAACCGACTGAGCCACCCAGGCATCCCTCTTTTTATTTTTTTAAATTAACATATAATGTATTATTAGCCCCAGGGGTACAGGTCTGTGAATCATCAGGCTTACACACTTCACAGCACTCACCATAGCACATACCCTCCCCAATGTCCATAACTCAACCACCCTCTCTCCCTACCCCCTTTACCCCTGAAATTGATCTTTTTAAAATGAACAATATAATGGCATGTAGTATGTTCACAATGTTGTGCAATCACCACCTCCATCTAGTTGCAAAACATTTCATCACTTGAAAAGGAAACTCATACCCATTAAACAGTTATTCCACATTTCTCTCACCTCCCCCACTCCTGGCAACCACCAGTCTGCAGTCTGTTTCTATGGATTTGCCAGTCTGGATATTTTACATAAATGGGATCATACGTTTTGTGTCTGGCTCCTTTCGGTTGTCATGTTTTTGAGGTTCATATACCAATGTATATCAGTTTTATGGCTGAATAATATTCCTGTGTATGTGTATGTGTATGTGTGTGTGTGTATGCATGCATATATACACCAAACTTTATTTATTCATTCATCTGTTGGTGAACATTTGGGTAATTTCTCATTTCTTTTGGGTATATACCTAGCAGTAGAATTGCTGTGTTGCCATAATTCTATGTTTAATTTTTTCAGGAGCCACAGTGTTTGTACCATTTTACATTCCCACCAGCATTGTACGATGGTTCCAGTTTCTTTAAACCTTTGTCAACACTTGTTATTTTACATTTTTGGTTATACCCACCCTAGTGTGTGTGAAATGGTATCTTATTGTGATTTTCAATTGCATTTCTCTAATGACTCCTAATGTTGAACATCTTTTCTTGTGCTTGTTTGCTGTTTTATATCACTGTAGAAATGTCTAACTCAGATTTCTGCCTATTTTGATTGGATTATTTGCCTGTTTGTTGTTTTGACTTGCAAATCTTTTGCCCCACTTTGTGGGTTGTCTTTTCACTCTTGATACTCTCCTTTGGTGCACTAAAGTTTTTAATTTTGAGCAAGTCCAGTTATATCTATTTTTTTCTTTCATTGCTTGTGCTGTTGATGTCATAGCTAATAATTTATTGCCAAATCCAAAGTCATGAAGATATACTCCTTTAGTGTCTTCTAAGAGTTTTATAGATTTAGCTCTTATATCTAGTTGATCCATTTGAACTTAAAGTTTACATATGGTGTGGGGTTTGGTCCAATTAATTCTTTTGCATATGAATAACCAGTTGTCCCAGTAGCACTGTTGAAGATACACAAATTTCCACCTCAGACGGTCATGGTACTCTTGTTGAAACTCAATTAGCCACAAATGTTTGGGTTTAATTCTGGACTCTCAGTTCTATCCCACTGATCTGTAAGTCTATCCTATGCCAGTACCATACTCTTTGGATTACTGTGTTAAGAAATTAGGAAGTGTGAGTCCTGCTGGTTTATTTTGTTTTTTTTTTTCAATACTATTTTAACTATTTGAGGCCCCTTTATAATTCCATGTGAATTTGAGAATTGGCTTTTCCAATTATGCAAAAAAAAAGCCATTGGAATTTTGATAGGGATTGAATTTATAGGCATATTCTAGGTAATTTTGATAGGCATTGAATTTATAGACATATTCTAGGTAATATTGCTATGTAATAATAATAATAATAATAATAATAATAATAAGTCTTTCAGTCCTTTAATACAGGATAGCTTTCTATTTTATTTACATCTTTATTTTCTCTCAGTAATTTTTATAGTTTTTGTTATATAAATCTTTCACTCCTTGGTTAAATTTATTTCCAGGCATTTTATTATTTTGGATGTGATTATAAATTGATTTGATTTCTTATATCTTCTTTGGGTTGTTCATTACTGGTGTATATGAACACAAGTGATTTTTATATTTCTTTTATTTGATGAAATCGGTTGTCACCTCTAGCAAATTTTTATGTGGCTTTTTGGGATTTTCTATATATGTAAGATCATGTACATCTGCAAATAGAGATAATTTTACTGCTTCTTTTCCAATTCATATGCCTTTTATTTCTTTTTCTGACCTAGTTGCTCTGGTTAGAATTTGTAGTACAATGTTGACTGGCAGTGGTGATGCCTGCTGTAGGTTTTTCATAAGTGTTCTTCATCATTTTGAGGAAGTTCCCCTTTATTTCTAGCTTTTTGACTTTTTTTTTTTT
>ML110071.1:39488-66361 GCA_003697995.1 Taxidea taxus jeffersonii | reverse complement strand
AACATTTAAAAAAGATTTTATTTATTTATTTGAGAGACAGCAAGAGAGCTGAACATGAGCAAGAGAGCATGAGCAGGGGCACGGGCAGAAGGAGAGGGAGAAGCAGACTCTCTGCTAAGCGGGGAGCCTGAGGCAGGGCTCCATCTCAGGACCCCAAGATTAGGCCTGAGCTGAAGCCAGAGGCTTAAGTGATTGAGCCACCAAGGTGCCCCCCGCAAATAACATCTTTATTTTCATGAATGTCAACCTGAAACTTAGCATTATCCCCCATTGTGAATGCAGGCAACAAACCACAGTAGAATTAGCCGTAACTTTCACTCTGTCACCAATAGAAATCAAAGGCATTTTCTTTTTTTTTTTAAGATTTTATTTATTTATTAGTTAGAGAGAGAGAGAGAGAGAGCGCGCGCGAGCACAGGCAGACTGAGAGGCAGGCAGACCGAGAGGCAGGCAGAGGCAGAGGGAGGAGCAGGCTCCCTGCCGAGCAAGGAGCCCGATGTGGGACTCGATCCCAGGACGCTGGGATCATGACCTGAGCCGAAGGCAGCCGCCCAACCAACTGAGCCACCCAGGCGTCCCGAGAAATCAAAGGCATTTTCATAGCACATTATAGTTTTTGGTTTTCTTTTTAAGATTTTATTTATCATTGGGGTGCCCGGGTGGCTCAGTGGGTTAAGCCTCTGCCTTCCGCTCAGGTCATGATCTCAGGGTTCTAGGATCAAGCCCCGCATCGGGCTCTCTGCTCAGCGGGGAGCCTGCGTCGCCCTCTCTCTCTGCCTGCCTCTCTGCCTACTTGTGATATCAATCTCTCTGTCTAATAAATAAAATCTTTTTAAAAGATTTTGAAATCTTTTAAAAAGATTTTATTTATTACTTATTTGATGGAGAGAAAGACAGGGAAAGAGGGAATACAAGCAGGGGAAGTGGGAGAGGGAGAAGCAGGCTTCCTGCTGACCAGGTACCCTGGGATCATAACCCCAGCCAAAGACAAATGCTTAATGACTAAACCACCCAGGCGCCCCCATATCACGTTATAGTTATCATGGGCTTTTTAAATATCTTCAGTCATCACCGCTTTAAAATTTCTGTAGTTATTTGACCTGTTGCAAGAGCTTGATATTTAATGCCTTAATAAAGAAAAAGATTTATTTCTTTAACTATGTTATTTATTTGAGAGAGAGAGTGGGAGAGAGAGCACAAGAGTGGGGTGAGGGGCAGAGGGAGAAGCAGACTCCCCATGGAGCAGGGAGCCCTACGTAGACTCCATCCGGGGACTCCAAGATCATGACCGCAGCCAAAGGCAGACACTTAACTGGCTGAGCCACTCATGCGCCCGAAAAACAGTTTTACATCACAAATGTGCTCTTAAAATATATTTCCTAGGGCGCCAGAGTGGCTCAGTCAATTAGGCATCTGCCTTAGGCTCAGGTCATGATTCCAGCATCTTCGGATCAAGCCCCGCCTCCAGCTCCCAGCCCCACAGGGAGTCTTTCTCCCTCTGTCACGCCTCCCACTCATTCTAGCAATCTTTCTCTCAAATAAATAAAATCTTTAAATATATATATTTCCTGGGGCGCCTGGGTGGCTCAGCCTATTAAGCATCAGCCTTCAACTCAGGTCGATAACCAACAGGTCGTGCTATTCAGCCCCATGTTGGGCTCCCTGCTCCTGGGGCACCTGCTTCTGCTTCTCCCTCTTCCTGTCTCTCTCTCTCTGCTTGTTCTCTCTGCAAAACACTCATAGAAACACATATTTCCTAATTGTATTTCAATATAAAGTTTCTTTTGTAATGCTATGTATTTTATTTAAAATCTATAATAGATCCATAGCCCTTACCAAATAGCACTAAAAATGTTAATTCTTGATCTAGGGGCACCTGGGTGGCTCAGTCGTTAAGCGTCTGCCTTTGGCTCAGGTCATGATCCCAGGATCCTGGAATCAAGCCCCAGGTTAGGCTCCCTGCTCAGCAGGAGCCCTGCTTCTCCCTCTCCCACTGCCCTTGCTTGTGTTCCTTCTCCCTTTGTCTCCCTCTGTCAAATAAATAAAATCTTAAAAAAAAAAAATTCTTGAGCTAGAGGCTAATAACGTTTAAGCCTTGAAGTCTCTCACTTTTACCATGCCCTTCCAAGATTCTGTTCCTCAATTTGTATTTATCATTTTATATTACCTCCGAAAAAGATCCCAGCATTTGTGTAAGTTTCACAATCCTTATTACAGAACTTGGATCCACTGAGCCACTTAGCTCAGCACTGAGCGGCACAGTAGGTTTTTAAAAAAGGATTTATTTGACAGAGAGAGCAGGAACAGGAGGGGCAGAGGGAGAGGAAGAGAGAGCATCTCAAGCAGACTCCCTGCTGAGCGCAGAGCCCAAAGCAGGGCTCCAACCCACCACCTATATCACCACCTGAGCCAAAAGCAAAGTGCCTAACCAAAGGCGCCATCCAGGCACCTCTATAGTATGTTTTTAATAATTAATTTGGGGCTGGTAGGTTCTGGGAAGCTTAAATGATCCTCCAGTGTATCTGGAAATCCTATAGACCACTGCTTGACCTTCCTCCAGTCCCTAAGAGGGGTAGGGCATTGGATGTCGGGGTGGGGAAGAGCTGGCTCTACAGAAGTGAGCTGGGAAGATTGTGGGAGGAGAGAGGTCAGCACCAAGGCAAGGACAGGAAACAAACCATAAGGGCGTACGCTGAAAAAATGGGTTTAGTCCCATTTCTAGTCCCACCTCCTTGGAACTTAGCCCTTTCCCTGCCCGGCTCTCTTGGCTTCGCAGATGCATGTATCTGCCGTACTTCTTCCTAACAATTAGCTTCAAACCCTGTGAGAAAAGGTCCCTGCTCTAGCATTTGTGAGTTAACAGTGCTCTTGAATGGTGCCAACTTCAGCGATTTCTCACGTTCCGAGCGGCCCCAACGATGTGCAGCGGGGAGTCACGGGGCCGTTTTCCGATCGCTCCAAGAGATGATTTTTGTCCGGGAAATTCTCCAGCCAGACGGCCGGCCAAATCAGCCTTAAATTGTGTTCCAACCGGAGCCCAAAAGACGACCCAGAAGAAGGCCAGACCGCGTGGCGGTGGGCGTGTCTGGGGCGAACGCCTGCGGCGGCGGCGGCGGTGCGAGGGAGGTTAGGGACGCCGCGGCGCCGGCGGAGGGGCGGGAGGGCCGCGAACGAGCGGGGCCGGAGCGGACAGTAGGGGGCGGGGTTCCGGAGGCAGCCACGCGGCGCGAGGCCTAGCTTTTCGGTCTCGTATCGCCCGCGGACGAGAAGCGAAGAGCCTCGCCCAGTCGAGGCCCGGTACCCCGCAGCCTCGCCTCTCTACCCGGGGCTCCGCCACAGACCCCTTTGTGTTCCTGCCCCCGCCCCGGAGGCGCCCCAGCCGGCGGCGCTGACTTCCCTCATTGGCTCAGCCGACGGCTTCATCGATTGGCTCCCCTGTCGTGCAGCGTGAGCCGCTTCTTTCCGCTACTATTGGACGCCCGAGCTGCCTTTCAGGCCGCCGCGCGAGGCGATTGCCCGGCCGCTCGGAGTCCCTGGAAGCAGTTCCGGGAAACCCCGCGTGCTGCCGGGATCGCGTCTCTGTCCATGAGGGGGGGAGGGGGTGGCGCGCGCGCCATTTCTAGTCGTTTTCAAAGCGCCTCGCGCTGATTCTCACGGGCCCGGCCGGCGGCCCCAGCTCTGCCCTGGTGAGTCTCGCGCCGGCCCGTGGGGGGAGGGGCCGGGAGCCCCGATCCGACCCGACGGGGCCCAGCCCGGGCTCGGCGCCTTGGCCCCAGTTTCGTTTTCGCTCCGAGGCCCCGGGGTGGGGGTGGGGATGGGCTGGGGGCGGCTTCGGCCTTGTCCGGCCGCGCAGCGGAGGGCCTAGCCCCGCCGAGGCGCCTCCTCGCCCTCTCTCATCCTACCCCCGCCCCTCCAGTCCCAGGCCGGCGGTCCGGCCCGCCGGGCACCCTCGGCGCGGCCTGCCGGGGACTGCCGTGTTTTTCCCGCCTCCGCCCGCCGCTCCACGCGGCCGGCGCGGCCCGCGGCCTCAGACGCCCCGCGGCCCCTTCGCTTCTGTCCTCCGGAGCCGCTTCGCGCTCGTCTCGGCCGGCCTAGCCACGAGTGGGATGTGTTGCTGATCGCGACGGGCATGAGGGGGTGGGGTGGGCAGAGGGCGGGATGCAAACCCCGGGTTACCTGAGCCGGGAGAAAACTTTTGTGCGAGCTGGAGCCCGAGGGCCGATTTGTGTAGGAAGCCTCCCTCCCCTCCCCCATTCTGCATGCTGCGAGCCGAGATTTGAAGGAAAAAATGACTACTAGAGGCCGTGAAACTTAGGCTTCAAGCGGCGCCCGAGATGCATAATTCTAAGAATGTCTTGGGCGCACTGAATCGGAAAGGCGATTCTTTTTCTTATACGGTAGTGACCGTGTTGCCAAAATGGAAAACTTAAGGCCAAGCACGGGGTTCTTGAAAGCTTCAGTCCTCTCATGCTGACCTGTTTTGAGATTTCTGCTGTCCTCAAGAGACTCAATTTATGTCTCATGAGTCAGTCGTAGGATAAGGGCTTGACACTCCTAACCCATGAGATAACCGTTAGTTTTCATTTCGTTGGTTCTTTTAAAGCCCGTCTCTTAATACGAAGAATTTGCACGGAGATGTTCAGAAAAAGTCAGGGAGGGGCTAGTGCTGACTTCCCAAATCTCCCAGCAGCCCTTTAAAATCTTATTTAAATGTCTACTTTTTGCAAAAATGCTTAGATCAAACGACTCCAGTCACAGTATATTTGCTGCATCCAGAAAGATGGTTTGGCTGTGTGGCATTGTATTGAATTGACACAAGTTTTAAATGGTCTCATACGACATAAAAGAGGCTTTTAAATGAGCACATTGTATTTGGCTTGAAGAGAGAGGTTTTCCTTGATCTGAAAGGTTTTATTTTCTGGAATCTAATGATTTTACTTTTTTTTTTTCTTTTGTTAAAGTTTTACAAACTTTTTGACAATATCAACCAATTTCAGAATCAACATGTAGGGGAACCTTTGCAATGGAATGGAACTCACAAATATTTCTATCTTGTGCCTAATACACAACTTGTCTTTTTTGCTTTATACATACTTAAAAAAAAATCACTTTAGCAGATGATCATTGAACTTTTCCTGTTAAAAATTTTTTTTTCTTTCTTTCTGTGACTAATAGTATTCACAGGTGCAATAACTGTTAAGGGTCTTGTGATACTGAGAACTTTTGAGTTCTGATGATCTTATGGTTGTATTTGGGGGTGCGGGAGCGTGGGAAAACAGAACTATATGTTCCCAAGGAGATTTTGGACGTCAGGGTGCATCTTTATAGAAATAGGTTGTATTAATCAGTAAACGTATTCATCTTATACTGTAAGTAGTTTCTTGATGAAAAGTGTGCCAGTTTTGAATGTTTTCATTTTTGTCAGTTCATCAGAATTTGAGGCTTGCCTTGAGAAACATTTCTCCACCCAAAGTTTAACGAGAATCTGTGTCTGTGTAGACCTTAGTTGGCTATCAAGTCTTAATGTTTTGTAATCCTAAGAAGTCATGATATTTATCTTATTTTCAGAATAAACCTTTCTGCATTTTCCTTCCTTCCTACTCTCTGTTACCTCGTTCCCCTTGGTCTTTCTCCCTTTCTCATTAACTTCAACTAAGTATCAGTGGACTTTGAAATGAAAAAAAGTTGTTTTAGGTCAGAAAACTGCACCTGGTGCACTTGCACACTGGTTGTAAGCCGTCTGGAAGTGTGGTTATCTTGCGGGGTTTAGTGCTTTTTAAGAAGATTGTATTTTCTTTATAGCTGACTAGGTACCTTGAGGTTCATCAAGAAAAGGAGGCTTCTTCTTGAGATCCATCTTCATGTCCTCTATTTCAGTATTTGTTGCAATGTCTTTATTCTGCTGCTTATTATCTTCATCACATTCACCACAGACAAGTGCACTTTAATTCCCTGTCTTTTGAGGCAGTATAGAGACTGGCCTTGTATGGTTTTATTACCTAATCTCTCTCTTCAGGGAGCTGGTCCATTTCAGTATTATATACAGGTTGAACATACAAAATAATTTGGGTAGGTTAATCTGGGACATCTGACCTAAGTTTACCCTCATTAGGTAATGTTTGTTGAAACTGTTTGGAAGAAGTTAGCCGTCCATTCTTCGGTATGTCTTTGCAGCTTTACTGATACGAAAAATTCAATATGTACTCATGATTTTTTTTTTTTTTAAAGATGCAACCTCAATTATAGCTCACTTTTTATTTTACGTGGACCTAAAACAATTGTTTAGCTTTTAAACCTGGTCATTTTTTCTTTTAAATCTGTGGATGGGAATAGCAAAATTAATTTTAGAACAAAAATTAATGTAAAGTTGTGTTTTGTTTTGTTTTTTTAAGTGAGGTGGAGAAAACCCAAACCACCAGCATGTTAAACTAGAGGCAGCAGTGCATTGATCTCACACCTATCCTAGATTTGAAGCAGAACTAGGAAAATTTGAAAGTCCTTAAACCTTGGTTAAGTGGTCTGTGGGTGTTCATTCTGTTTCTAAATCAAACTTTTAAAAACTGTGTAAGATTTGAGAGCTGATGGGCTTTTTAGGATTTTGCGGTGATTTGTTGATATGCTTGTCAGGACACAACAGCTGCTTTTGTTAATCAGCAATTCTACCTTCAGTAAATTCAAGCCTTTTTTTTTTTTTTTTAACCCCGTGTACATGAAGTTCCTTAAAGATCTAATGCTTCCATGTACATTTTCTATGGTTTTACAGGATTATTGTTGCAAATTTAGGTCAGATACATCACAAAAGGCATATAATATTACCTTGATAGAGTTTATTAGCAGCATGTATACAAATTAGTTTAGATAAATCATGCATTGTCCTACAAACTAGTTATTTCTGGCTTAATGTAATATAGCTCCTGAATTTTTTCCAGCAGCATAATAAAATGGCTAATCAGGTGAATGGTAATGCGGTACAGTTAAAAGAAGAGGAAGAACCAATGGATACTTCCAGTGTAACTCACACAGAACACTACAAGACACTGATAGAGGCAGGCCTCCCACAGAAGGTGGCAGAAAGACTTGATGAAATATTTCAGACAGGTATAATATGCATTTCTTGTTTCTGACTGGTTATGAAAGTGAGGGCAAACCACTTTGAATTTTATAGATTTTTTTTTTTAAGGTTAAATAATACATATTGTTTCTGATCTATGTAGAGCTGAATGTTTGTTACTTTCCCTTCATTGAGGGCATATTGGGTTTGACTTTGATATTCTTATTTCATTATTTTGAAGCCTTCTTAGTGTTGAATATGCAGTCTTAGTTGTTTCAGAACAGTACATCAATTGGTCTTCGATTTACCACCAATTAAAATGTATGTTTCAGCATACCAAATGTTACATTTTTTCCCTTAATCTAAATCAGTCATCATTTTGCTTTTACTTTTCTACTTTTAGCTTCTTAAAGTGACTGTTAAATTAGCTTAGGTCTGATTAGGTGGCATAATAAGAGGACTGGTTAGACAGTATTGTCTGAAACGATAATAAATGTCAGACTCCTTGAGAGTTTGTGGCCTGTCTAGTTTTAATAGACAAAAATCCACATCTCTCCGTAATCTGGAAGTGTTGGTTTGTAACAGTTGCTTTTTTAAAAAATCTAGAAGTCCCATGGATAAGTGCTTAAGCAAATTTGAATATCTTAATATGGTTGGTTGTAAGCGGTTTGAAGTTTTTAAAGAGGGAGAGAAATATTTACCCTTAGGGAGTGTTGTTCATAAATAAACGTGTCCTCCCCCTTTGGGGCCATAGATGGAAACTTTCTTCCTCTGTGTTTTGTGTGCCTATCCAGATTCTGGGAGAGAGAATTGAATGGTCTCACAAATGTGTCTTAAGTACTGTAGTAACAAATATCTGTTTTTTTGTCCTTAAATTTTTTTTTTTTCAAATCTGAGAAGCTTAGGATAATTTTAGACGTTAAAATGACTTCTGAAAAATGACTCCTGGGTGATGGCTCCATTTGAAAATCAGTCCTCAGGAACTTTCTGTGACATTCTGCCATAGAGAATTGGCAGTGATTTGCTCAGAGATGCTCTCTTGTAGAGTGTTTTGTTATTGACAAGAGGCTGATGGCTCGGGTGTAGGGTTGGATTGATAGAATGGATCGATGGGTGTCCTCTGAGTTGTGGCTTTGGGTGGTGGTATGGAATTTTGAAGTAAGGAATCTCCAATATTTAGGCATGCTCATGTTGAGCTTTTAAAACAAATCATGGCAACATTTTCTTAAAGTAACTTTACAAATGGCATTATATTTATTTAAAATATATTTAAAATATAGGACACAGTATATTACTGTGTCCTATATTTATTTAAAATATATTTAATAAAATATATTTATTTATATATTAAATAAATAAAATATATTTATTTAAAATATATGGAATAAAGTTCTTTTTCACTTTATCAAAGTGGAGTCACTTTTGATGTTCATAGGGACTTGGGGTTTTAATCTGCCAAATATATCCATTTTACATTGGATCAATTCTGAAATATATTCCTTATAGAGAGAAATACAACACAAAACAGACTTAAGAAATTACATTTCAAACTGAGTAGATGTTCTGTGTGCAGTTAATATACTACATGTATAGAATACAGTGCAAATATTTTCTATATAGTTTACTTATAAGTCCATAGTAAAGTCCTTAATGCCATTTGAGAAAAATAGTCATTATTGACAGTGTTGTGAATGCCACAGCATCTTTTAAACCTCAGCTTGACACATCAGAAGAACAAAAAAATGCCTTAAAATATGACTTTCAGAATTGATTAATCAAGCTGCACTTGCATTTGTAGAAGAGTTTTAAAATTATGCCTTTCCACATTCTGATTGCAGCAAAGTAGACGCTCAGATAAACAAATGCATTTCATTTTCTCTTTGGTGCTAAGGAGGAAAAGCCTTTGATACCTTTTGGAGAGTGGAAAGAATTATTTAGTAAAAATGGTTTCTCTTTCTCCCACCTTTTGTGTGGTTAGCAACAACTACAACAGTCCATATAATTTGAAGCTTGATTCTTGGGGAATACAGTGTATGCTTACCACTCTAACATAAATCAGAATTGGTTATATTAATGCTTAATATGTAGTACACTGTGTACATCAGATTTAACTTCCAAGCCTTAAGAAGGGGAGGGGAAATGGGGCTAGGATTTTTGTGGGGTTTCTGTGGGATGTGGGGATTGAAATTCGTGTTTATAGGGATTGAAATTCATGTTTGACATTTTATCTTCTATTTTCATATTTATACTCTCGACCTTTATGTATAGTATTTGTATAGCTGCCTATATGCATATTAAATGAGAATGTAGCTTGTTAGTAATAGTACTGAATATAACAATTCTTGATTAAACATTGATAGCACGGTTTAGGTTATCCCTTTTGTTGCAATAACATTACCCCTTTTCAATTTAATTTGTAGGATTGGTAGCTTATGTCGATCTTGATGAAAGAGCAATTGATGCTCTCAGGGAATTTAATGAAGAAGGAGCTCTGTCTGTACTACAGCAGTTCAAGGAAAGTGACTTATCACATGTTCAGGTAAGGCCATTTACTAGAAATGCCTTTGAATTACTAATGACCTGAAATTACTTTACCATTACTTTTTTTCCTGAAAAGAACTGATACTTTTTTGTTTGTGACTAGCTCTGCTTATGTTAAAAAAAAAAAAAAAAGTTTAAAGGGGGAAAAAAAAAAGACCTTTCACGGGAGAGTTCTCAGAAAGTAAAATCTCTCCCCACTTCTTTCCAGTAAGTTACTTTAAAAACTTAAAATCGAAGTCAGGGTTTGCTGATAGTTAATACTAAGCTTTTATGGGTTTAGAATAGTCCGATTTTAAACAGTTTTGGGTTTATCTGGCCCTGTTTTATTATCTTGGAGGAAGATAATGTAGGTAGGAGGAATAGTTTTGGAATGTCTGGCAAAGATAGTCCACGTGCATTTGAATATCAACAAGTGGAAGACTCTTGCCAGTGTGGAAGGTAAGCACCTTGAGGTCTTGGCTGTCTTATTGCTGTCTACTCC
Organism: Taxidea taxus jeffersonii; assembly: GCA_003697995.1. Lineage (NCBI taxonomy): Eukaryota > Metazoa > Chordata > Mammalia > Carnivora > Mustelidae > Taxidea > Taxidea taxus. The sequence goes on along the minus strand of ML110071.1, from coordinate 56,288 downwards.
AGTCTCTGGCACACAGGAACCTCTCAGCAAATATTTGTTGAGTGAATAAATGAGTAAATATTTGGTTAAAATTCTGGTCTTTTGAAATTGTAAATCAACTATGTATTTGACCCTTCGATGATTCCTGGTGATTCTTTTTCATTGAATTACTCGTCTGTTCTAGAACAAAAGTGCATTTTTATGTGGAGTTATGAAGACCTACAGGCAAAGGGAGAAACAGGGGAGCAAGGTGCAAGAGTCCACAAAGGGGCCGGATGAAGCAAAGATAAAGGTAAAACTGGACTCAGGTCGAATGATGAGATTGAATGTTTCTTTTCATGTTTCCTAGGAACAGTTTTCATTTTTCCACATTTTTTTTAGGCTAGTGTTTTAGAAATGAGATAATTGAAGGAAAATTAGACAAGAAGAATTTGGGGGGGGCAAACATTCAATTGTATGTTTGCTGAAAAACTGTAATTCAGACCCTTGCCTCATTGTTCTGGCTCTGAAGAATATGTGTTTATTGATGCTTCTGCTAATGGCTTTTGAGGTTGACTCAGTCATGTCTCTTGGTTTGGTTTCTTTCTGAGCACTTTTTTTTTTTTTTTTTCTCCTCTCTCTTTTTTTTTGTAAAGAGGTATTTTGTAACTGTTTTACTCCTGAATTTTTATTTACCTCAGTTTAATTATTTGTAAACTGGACATAGTAATAGTACCTATTCCCATAGAGTTGTGAGGATTAAAGGAATTAAGACATGTCAGGTGCTTAGAATAATGCCTGGAATGTAGCAAGAACTGTGTACCTAGCACCATTACTATTATCGTTTAGATAAACTGCTCTGCGAGATAAATACAGGGCTTTTGGTGAAAGACCAGTGAACCTCGTTCCTTAGTTAAGGGGCTGTTGATGTTTTGCCACAGTGATAGATTTTTCAAATGGAAGTAGTTATTTTACTTGATGAAGTTGTACAGTTTTGTTTTAGACAGGAAATAGAACTTGTAGTTTCTGACACGGAATAGTTTACATAGAGCTCCTTTGTACTTTTTTCCCTCATCTGTAAAATGGCATAACCAATTCTTAAATATTTTTAAAATAAATACATGAAAATTCCATTTGACATATAGTTGTTTTTTTTTAAAAAAATATTGGTGTGTATTGAATAGGCCTATGTTATTTCCCCAAAAGTGGGTATTTGCTTTTGGTAAGGTATATATTGCACATGTGATATGTGTATATTACATATTAGACAAATAAAGTTTAAGTGTATAATATATATATCGTGTGTATATTGTGTTACACGTGTTTCTGTGCTTAAAGTTAGAGCAGCTCTTTTTGAGTCAAAGGTAGAAAGATAGAGACCCCAAAGTAACTCTGGAATCCTGGCGGTCTTCCGACTATACTTTTGAAAGCCACTAAACTTGATGTCTGGACTTTCTTGTTGCTTTGATAATGTGTATAGATCTTCATCAGCTTAGGATGGGTTTATCTGGACATGGATGAAACTATCCTTTGTCAAAAATATACCTAATGGCACTTAACCTGCCAAACATAGCCTAGCCTATCTTAAATGTGCTTAGAAAACTTACATTAGCCTATAGTTGGGTAAAGTCACCTCTAACACAAAGCACATTTTATAACGAAGTGTTGGCTATCTCGTGTAATTTATAAGAGTTCTGTACTGACCGAGAAAAACAGTGGTTGCTATGGATACAGAATGGTTGTTAAGTGTATTGGTTGTTTACTCTTGTGATTGAGTGGTTGACTCAGAGCTGAACCTCCCTGCCTCAGCCCAGCATCACAAGAGTATCTATCGTCCTGCATATGACTAGCACTGGAAAAGATCAAAAATCAAAATTTGAAGTGTGGTTTCTACTGAATGTGTATTACTTTCATACCATCCTGAAGTCGAAAAATTGTAAGTTGAGTCATCGCAAGTTGGGGGCCATCTAACTTTTAAAAACATGAAGTGTAAAAATCTCCCGTTTTTAGGTAGATTACATTTCTTTTTTTTTTTTTTTTTTTTCATTGTGTCTGAGCCGTTGGCCTCTCATATAAATACAGACCCTTAAGGGCAAGAGCATTACCTCTTTTCTACAATCCCTCTTTAGTACCTAATGTTGTGAAGGAGGTTGGTAATCAGGAAACATAAGGTTTTGTTTTTTGAAACCTAAGAATGCCCATTTGGTAATTGCCAAATATTTTGAGTTTGTGTTGTATGAGAAATGGTCTGGTTCTTATAGAGCTTATGATATAGCAGAAGTACAAAAGGATTAAATAAAATAAAGGTTAAATTACTTGACTATAATAGAAGTTCACAGTAGGAAGATGTGAGGAATAGTGAATGAGAGAAGCTGCATGAAGAAAGTAGGACTTCTGATTAGAGAACATTTTTTTTTTTAAAGGAATCACAGGTAGGTAGATGGTATGTAAAGGGAACAAGTTAAGGAAAGCTCTCATTGAAGTAGAGGAGAATGCAAAATGAGGACTGCTGCGATACAGAAGTATGGATAGGTATCCTGGGGTCAGCTTATGTCACGTTTGTAATAATCCTTGCCCCATTTTTCTGTTCCTTCATATCAAAAAATCATTGTGTGCTTAGAGATTTAATTTGTGTACAATTCTTTCCATTAAATGTATGGAAAGGAGTAAAATGAAGGGGAACAGCACGTATGAGTGATATCAGTGTGATTTTCTTTTTTTTTTTTTTTTTAACCAGTGTGAATTTTGACATTATTTTACCTAAGCTACATAGCCTATGATGTTGGGATATCCTTTGGAAAAGATTAATGTACTGATGTGTGATATAATATTCAGGTATAAACAGATGTATAATTATCTTTAGGCGTTGCTTGAGAGGACTGGCTATACTCTGGATGTAACCACAGGACAGAGGAAGTATGGTGGTCCTCCACCAGACAGTGTGTACTCTGGTGTACAACCTGGAATTGGAACAGAAGTAAGTGTTCTTCAGCTGTTTGCCGAAGTCTTTCCAGTTTGTAAATTATTCTGTCTATTGTATGATGGGGAAGAGTAGTTGATTCTTTTTAAAGTTTAGCTATAATTATTTTCTTTGGCTAGCCATTTGTATTTTACTGTAGTCCTAAGCAAGGAGAACCATGTGACTAGTAGATGTCCAAACACTCCGTATAGGAATGTGGAGTTCTTGGAACTGGTTGCTAAAACCATGCAACCAGCAACACACCATTTTAGGTGCTTGGGTTGAGGTTATGAAAGAGAAACATTTGCTTTATTCTGTTTTGTTTTAGGTCAGTAATTCTAAACAGCACTTGTCCTCCCTCCTTGGCCCTTCCCCCACCACGTAAAGGGTACTCAATGTATGCTGAGAGATTTGTTGATGGGAGTGGGTCACCCAAGGGAAGGGTGTAGAATCAGATAAAAGGTCGAGCACATTGGTCTGTCATTGAACAAAGCAATATCTGCTGCTCCTTCTGTGCCTTCATAGAGGTTTTTTTTATATGCCTCTATGTTAGATAACTCTAAGCCCCCCCCCCTTTTTAAGATTTGTTTATTTTAGAGAGAGAGTGCATGCACGGGGGCTCAGGGGTCAGGGAGGTATAGAGAAGGAGAGCCCCAAGTAGACTCCCTTGCTAGTGCGGAGCCTGATGCAGGGCTCAATGTCACAACCCTGAGATTATGACCTGAGCCAAAACCAAGAGTTGGTCTCTTAACCCACTGTTCCACCCAGGCGCCTCACCAATTCTGATTCTTTAAATAGTAAAAACTGTGTGCCAAAATATAAATTTACAGTAGGGTCTTTTCTTCCTGGTGTCTTTCAGGTAGCCAAAAGAACAGTTTGTGAATAAAGACATCACCAGTTAACTTTTTAGATTTATATCAGAAATAATTCCAGTGTAGTCTCTGTGTATACAATAGAGTTTACTTTCATTGGTCTTTGTTCCCTGAACTTCCTTCAAGCATTATTACACTTAATATTCTATTTCTTAGTATTTAACAGTATTACAGGGGACTCTAAACATTTATATTTTTCATGATACCTAAATCAGCTACATATTACTGTTTTGTGTCTCTTTTAAAAAAAACTATAAATTATTCCATGTTCCATAATTATTGTAGAGTTGGAATTGGACTGTGAGCCATCTAAGTTTGTTCTAGGAGCAAATGTCACTGAAATATAGAATACAAGTGAATAGTATTTTGGTCTTTTTTTTTAAAGATTATTTATTAATGGGGTGCCTGGGTGGCTCATTTGGTTAAGCATCTGCCTTCAGCTTAGGTCCCCTCAGTGGGGAGCCTGCTTCCCCCTCTCTCTCTGCCTGCTGCTCACCCTCCTTGTGCACTCTCTCTGTCAAATGAATAATAAAATCTTAAGGAAAAAAAAAGATTTTTTATTTTTAAGTAATCTCCATACCAACATGACACTCCAGTTCACAACCCTGAGGTCAGGAGTCGCAGTCTACTGACTGAGCCAGCTAGGTACCTCAAGCCATCCTCCATTTTTAATGTTCTGCTTAGATTGTGAATGCTTTCAAATCTGCATTTACATTTTATTAACTTTTTTTTTTTTAAGATTTTATTTATTTGACAGAGACACAGCGAGAGAGGGAACACAAGCAGAGGGAGTGGGAGAGGGAGAAGCAGAGTGGGAGAGGGAGAAGCAGGCTTCTCACCTAGCAGAGAGCTCGATGCGGGGCTCCATCCCAGGGCCCTGGGATCATGACCTGGGCCGAAGGCAGATGCTTAGTGACTGAGCCACCCAGGCACCCCTACATTTTATTAACTTTTAAACAATATACAAATGTAGTTCAACTTTCTTACTTGAACAGCTATGTAATAGGTATTTTTTTTCCAAATGGTTTTAAATTTTGTTTTCTTACCTTAAACCCTCATATAAAATAAATTAAAATGTAATTGCTCTTTTGCTTCTTCCTTATTTAGAGGCAGCCTAAAACCACCTTCAAGAGGGAAATACAGTTTGAAAAAGTTATCTATAGTATACCATCCAGCATGTGATATCCTTATTAGTATTTATTAATTATTACATGTATCTTAGTCTTGTTTCTTTACTTATAAAGTCCTTAGGAGTAAAAATTAAGTCTATATAATATTGTTAATGTTCCTTCCAGTGCCCAATATAGGCTGGTATAAAATTAGTTGGTTGTATCTATTTCATAATTACAAAAATGAACTTTTTTAGCCCGTTAGATTTGTTCTGTTAATGAGCTCATTAATGGAGACTTGTTTTATCTTTGTTTTATATAGATAAGAAAGGAGTTTGTTAATATTCGTACCATTTTGCTGAAAGCATTTAAACAATTTAATAGGATAAACTATTTTGAGTATCCATTTAGAAACAAAGTTAGCATCCTAATTGTAAAATATAGGTATTCTTTTATATTGTATTGTGTCTTTAGGAGAAATATGCATTTTCCTATATATTAGATACCATCACATACAGCAAATTCCTTTGCAGTGAAATCCCTGCATGAGGCTATGCCACTCCTATCAAGCAGTTTGTTACAATAAAATCTTAGGGTAAAGGTTTGGGTTCTTCCCTGAAGTTAAATTCCAAGCGATTTGGCCTGTACCTGTTGAAAATTAAAGTATCGTTTTGTTTTTTTTTTTAAAGATTTATTTATTTTGGAGAGCATGTTGGGGAGGGGCAGAGGGAGAGAATCTTCAGGCCGGCTCCACGACCCAGAGATCATTACATGAGCCAAAACCAAGAGTGGGATGCTTGACCAACTGAGCTGTCTAGGAGCCTCTAAAATTAAAGTTTTTTAAAAATCAGAAAAATAGGTTTTTAACATATTGGGTTACTGATGTAATAAATAAATTGGTTTTAGTTGGTGTCATTTTTGATGCTGTGAGGTTTAAGTTTTTGTTCTTTTATGTTTCATTATAGTAATTAGAAATTTTAGCTCTTGATCGAGGAAGTTGAAATTAGGGTCAGTGCCTGAGTCTGACAGTATTAAAATTAAGTTATGAGAAGAGTGAGGTTTTTGTCTTGGTAAAATCTACTGTAAATTAGCCCCATAAAGGAGCACTCCTTTGCATTGTTTCTAAGCATTGTCCTGAGATAAGAAAGATAGGTATTAATTTTGAAGTGTATTTTTTAGTGTGTCTGGGCCCTCAGATGCAGTCTGGTTATAGTGTCTTTGTGTTCCTCAGCTGGCATTGTAAAACTTTTGGGAAACAGCCTGTTTTCATTAGTTTCCATGATAATAAGGACTTATCTTTTTTTTTTTAAGATTTTATTTATTTATTTGACAGATCACAAGTAGGCAGAGAGGCAGGCGGGGGTGGGGGGAGCAGGCTCCCCACTGAGCAGAGAGCCTGATGCAGGGCTTGATCCCAGCACCCTGAGATCATGACCTGAGCCGAAGGCCACCCAGGTGCCCCAGGACTTATCTTTTTAAAGAGCACGGCACTGGTGTTTTGTAGAGAAATTCAACGGAAATGGTAGATTTAAATTTAATTCTTTGGTGTTCTAACTAATGGAAGTGTTAGAGAACCAGTGTATTTAACAGAGATGTAAAAGTATATGACTTAGTAGGACCCGAATTGAATTATGTATAAGGAATATCTGCTGTGTCTGCAAAATAGCAAATAGGAGCAGGATAATGGAAGAGCCCTAGTAGATATAGATACTCAAAAGACTGTGTTGCAGTGCCTGTTAACTCGGTTCCTTCCAGAGCCTCAACGGACTTTTTCTCTGTTACTGTTGAAGTATTTGATGGTTGGGTAGTAGACAGCCAAAACATTTTTCAAGTCTTGATGCTTAGTGAGTGAAGAAAGGACTGGTTGTTATGGTATTCATTACCATATGTTGGCTTTTTTTTTTTTTGAAGATTATTTATTTATTTATTTATTTATTTGACAGACAGAGATCACAAGTAGGCAGAGAGGCAGGCAGAGAGAGAGGAAGGGAAGCAGGCTCCCAGCTGAGCAGAGAGCCCGATGCGGGGCTTGATCCCAGGTCCCTGAGATCATGACCTGAGCCGAACGCAGAGGCTTAACCCACTGAGCCACCCAGGCACCCCCATTCCGTTGGTTCTGATAGGGGCGGGAGAGGCTAACCTGCATATGCCTGAGTGCTTCCTCTGAACAGTTCCTATGGGCCCATAACGGCTCAGGGACCAACACGTTAGTAAAAGGAAAACATTTCTATTTCATTTTAGTTAATTAAAAATTGAGCTTAGAAACTTATAAAGGAATGATGCCTAGTTTTAAATACTGTTTATTTTTAGCCTTTTTAAGTTACTTAAATGTCCTATGTTAAACTGATCTTGAAATGAAGCCATCTCCTGCTTCTCAGTAAATCAGTATTTTTAGCCTGTTTCTTCTTGGATCCCATTGATTATCATATTGGGAACTTTGTTGATCACAGATATGTTGATGTTTCTTCTAAAGTAAATAGTATTCTTACGGAAAATCTGTAAGTTGGACTTCTGACATTCAAATGATACCTCAGAGTACAAGGAACTTGGCTCTTACAAATCCTGTATGTAAAGTGATCAGTCATTCATTAAATTCTGAAAATATAGGTTTTTCACTTTAGGTTTGCTTAATGAGGCAAACCTGTCTGTTCTAAAAATGCGGGTACAAGTGTTACATAAGTAATGTAATAACCTGACACTTGGCTTCCTCACTGAGCTGTGTGTCGGGTGTATTTTAATAGTGTCACTTCACGTGCTCCTTGCTTTATGTGTTTTTGTAACGGGTATGGAAGAAATAGGGATAGTGAACACTGTAATTATGAAGCATAATTGCATTATGTTAATGGAAGTAATAGGAACCAGAAATGCTTCCCAGAACACGTTTTAAATGTTCAAATACAAATACCTTCAAATACAAAAACACTGTCCGGCTGGGCCAGAGAGCTCAGCCGCACCAAAAAATATATTTCAAGGGACGCCTGGGTGGCTCAGTGTGGGTTAAGCTGCTGCCTTCGGCTCGGGTCATGATCCCAGGGGCCTGGGATCGAGTCCCGCATCGGGCTCTCTACTCAGCAGGGAGCCTGCTTCTCTCCTCTCTCTCTGTCTGCCTCTCTGCCGACTTGTGTGATCTCTGTCAAATAAATAAATAAAATCTTTAAAATATATATATATATTTCAAAATAAATACCAATTATCCTTCTATATTTTTTTTTGTCTCAGGACATCTTTTATCCATAGTTTTTTTTAGTGCTGTGCCCCGTTAATGAATGGTCATTTACAGGATTGATAAACTGAGGCTGATGAGAAGCAGGCAGATTCTGGATATCTTGAAGGCATATCTAACAGGATTTTACTGATGAGTGGGATATGGGGGTATGAGAGAAAGGAGCTAAGGATGATTTCAAGGCTTATCACCTGAGCAGCTAGAAGGATGGAGTTGCCATGGATTGAAGTGAAGATTGCTGTAGAGAAGGGCAGATTGGAAGATGGAAGATCGTAATTCAGTTCTGGACATGTTAAGAATTAGATGTGTCTTAGACCTCAGAGTGGAGCTGTTGAATGAGCAGTTGCTTCTGTAAGCCTGGAATTCAAGGAAGAGTTTTGGCGGAGATTATAAATGTTGGAAGCATAAGCATCTACTTGGTATTTAAAAACCGTGAGTTTGGATGTGATCACCAAGAAAGTGTGTGTAGCCAGACTAAAGGTCTAAAATCTGATCCCTGCAGCCCTCTACATTTAGAGATTGGGGAGATGAGAAGGAACTAGCAAAGGGAACTGAGCAGAAAGAACCAATAAAGTAAGAAAAAAATCAGGGGTGTGGTATCCTAGAAGTCCAGTGAAGAGCGTTTTCATAACAGGAAGGTGGTCAGTTACGACAAACTTTCTAAGTAAGACAAGGACTGTGAATTGACATTTGATCCTGGCAACAGGGATGTCATCAGTGACTTTGACAAGAATAGTGGCGAAAGCCCTATTTGGAGAGCATTAAACAGAGTGGGAGGCAAGGGATTTGAGATAGCAAATACCTACAGCTCTTTTGAGCAATTTTCCTGGAAAGGGTAGCAAAGAAATGGTACAGTAACTGGAAGGTGTGTCCTAGTCAAGATACATACTTTTTTCATTTAAATTTTAAGTCTAATGCCCAACCGACAGCCATCCAGGGGCGCTTAAAAATTTTTTTTTATCTTTTTAAAAAAAGTGGGGGGTGCCTGGTTGGCTCAGTGTGTTAAAGCCTCTGCCTTCAGTTCAGGTCATGATCCCAGGGTCCTGGGATTGAGCCCCACGTTGGGCTCTCTGCTCAGCAGGGAGCCTGCTTCCCTTCCTCTCTCTCTGCCTGCCTCTCTGCCTACTTGTGATCTCTATCTGTCAAATAAATAAATAAAATCTTTAAAAAAAATTTTTTTTAAGTGACAGATTATAATCACTAGTGTGCTGATGATCAAATTGTTGTCCTTGAGTGGAAGAGAAGGTAGGGGACCTAGTTTATAAATTAATAGCATGAGGTAGATGTTCATTTGAACATTCATCAAAGATGAGCAGATAGTATGTTCCAGACACTGTGTTCAAGCTGGGAATAAAATGAGGAACAAGATTGGGCTCTCTGCTCACATGGAAATTGAACCCTCTGGATGATGTTATGCCCAGATGAAGATACTGAGACTCGTTGATTAAGAAACTTGCTCAAAGTAACTAAAATGTAGATCTGAACCCAGTATAATTTTTTAAAAAGATTTTATTTATTTATTTGACAGACAGAGATCACAGGCAGAGAGGCAGGCGGGGTGGAGGGGGAGGAAGGCTCTCTGCTGAGCAGAGAGCCCAATGTGGGGTTCGATCCCAGAACCCTGGGATCATGACCTGAGCCAAGGGCAGAGGCTTTAACCCACTGAGCCACCCAGGCGCCCATGAACCCAATATAACTTAAAACTTAACTATTTCTCACATTCTCCCTACCTTTGAGCTACCAACCTAATACTCCATGCCTCCATCATCCCTTGCCTGTATTGCCTTGTGAACCTGACTGGGCAGACTTTTTCTCCATACAGTTCATCTGCTGCCTAGCTGCCAGTCCCTTGGAACATGTTATACCTAGTCACTTGTCTGCTCAGAATCCTCTGCTATCTTCCCAACACAACTGGAATAAAATGCAAACTCCTAACATGGTTTAGTTTAATCTGGCCCCTGTTCTCTCTTTCCCAGCTTTTCTTCCAGTCACTGTCGTGTTTGCTGTTCATCACATATGTTAAGTGTATTCCCATCTTTTTATACTTGTTCTTTACCTTGGATTGCTCTTCCCTCAGATTTCCCCCCCCCCCCTCAGATTTTTACTTAATTTTCTACTTTAGCTCTCAGTTCAGATTTACCTCTTTAGGGAGACTCTTCCAATTAAAATACGGCCTCTTCCTCATTTATTCCCTTTCCTTGCTTTTATTTTTCTTAGCCTTTAATACCTCTTGAAATCATATACATATATATATATATATTTTTTTTTAAGATTTTATTTATTTATTTTGACAGAGAGATCTCAAGTAGGCAAAGAGGCAGACAGAAGCAGGCTCCCTGCCGAACAGAAAGCCTGATGCAGGGCTCAATCCCAGGACCCTGGGATCACGACCCAAGCCGAAGGCAGAGGCTTAACCCACTCAGCCACCCAAGCGCCCCTCATATATATATATTTTTAACCTTTGTCTCTATGATAGTGTATAAACCTTGTGAATGCTTAGACCTTGTTTGTGGTATTCACAATCTCTAGAACTTAGAAGAATACATGGCATATGAGTTGAAGATATATTGAATTCCCTGTCTCATGAAAAGTTTGGAGAAGTTCTGGGAGTGGGTTGGAAGTCAGTTGTTATGTAGGCTAGGTATTATTTATTGGAACAACTTCAAGCTGATACGTAGAAGTTTAGTTGGGTATGGATAGGAACGGAAGGGATTCAAAGTAGCTGAGATTTTTGTTTATTGAAATTATTATTTCCTTGGTCATCTTGGAGGCTGGAAAGAGCAGCAGAAGTTATGTTATTCAAGAGAAAGGAGGAAAATTAAAGGAACTGGTTGACAAGGGTGGGTTTTACTCATTTTGATTTTTGGAAAAAAGAAACATTTGTTACAAATCTATTATATCTATGGTAGAATATTTAGAAAATATAATTAAAGGAAAAGAATAAAATTAGAACTGTTTTCTCACGTATTGATAAATCACTATTGGGTCTCTTCACATCCACAGCCATTCATATCTATAGATACATCTGTATTCAAAAAACAAGAAAATGACATTGCTGTTTATTGATGATTTGAGGTAAAATTAGGACAACCAAGAGGATATGCTTCCAAATGCAGTTGGAAGTATAAAATTAGGTCTTAGGATGTAGATGTGAGAGATGACTAGATATAGACAGGGGAATGGATATGATCTTTGGAAGTGAAGGAAATACAGGGAAGATGAGATAGAGCCATAACTTTGGGAACATGCAGACTGTTCTTAGGTGAATAGAAGAATCGCCATAGAAAGGGTAAAAAAACCAGGCTAGTGGAGGATTCTAAAAATTGAAGGGAAGAGAATTTTTAGGCAGCATCACAAGTGTTACTGCTTACCAAGAAGGCAAGATGAGACTGAGGGAAAAAAGACTTGAATTCAGTTGTCTGAAATGCATTAGTGACATTTGGGCATGCAACTTTGTGTTAGAGGAAGAAGTCAGTGTTGTAGTTAAAGAGAGAGCGTAGGGACGCCTGGGTGGCTCAGTGGGTTAAGCCACTGCCTTCGGCTCGGGTCATGATCCAAGGGTCCTGGGATCAAGTCCCGCATCGGGCTCTCTGCTCGGCAGGGAGCCTGCTTCTCCCCTCTCCTCTCTGCCTGCCTCTCTGCCTACTTGTGTGATCTCTGTCTGTCAAATAAATAAATAAAATCTTTTTTTTTTTTAAAAAGAGAGCGTAGATGCCAACGGCTCTCCAGAGTGAGTTTTTGTTAGAAATGTGGTTCTGTGGGGGTGTTGCACAGATGATGCCTTAGATGTCTTACACTTCGTAGCTGCACAGTACTAAGGATATGGTAGACGGGTTGAATAACTGCATGAGTGAAATAAGGTAGACATGGCCATGTGTTCAAAGCATTTGAAAGCGAAAGGAAGGATAAATGGGTAAATATTCCTTGTTTGCCTATTGTTTTGTTATGGAAGATTTGGCAGGTTTGGAAGGATGTACTTAGTGAAATAGGAGAGTCAAATAAAAGTTTGCAGTTAATCCAAGAGAAGGTGGTGTGAAGAAATGGGCTTTGTTACGCTTAGGAAGTTAACCTTGGAAAGGAAATAAATCTCTTTTTCTGAGGTATGAAGAAGTAGAAATAGATTCTGAGGAAGTTTTTAGGAAAGAATATGAGAAAACCACTGACTTTCCCACATGCTCTCCTTGGATGACCTAGTGAATGAGGGTTGGAGACTTTAAGGAGACAGAAAAATTGAATAGCTGCTGTGTGAGAGAATTATGCTAGGGATTCAAAAGAAGTTTTACCAGACAGCCGTGAAGGTTAATCTAATCTTTTTTTTTTTTTTTAGATTTTTAAAATTTATTTGATAGAGATCACAAGTAGAGAGGCAGGCAGAGAGAGAGGAGGAAGCAGGCTCCCTGCCGAGCAGAGAGCCCAACGCGGGGCTCGATCCCAGGACCCTGGGACCGTGACCCGAGCTGAAGGCAGAGGCTTTAACCCACTGAGCCACCCAGGCGCCCCTAATCTAATTTTTTGAAAAGGATTGTCTTAGCACAGTTATAGAGCTTAACTTCAGAAACTTAATATCCAGTAATAATTTGGTTATCTTTTGGATTGTTGTTTCATTATTCAAGTCATTTTTCAGAATATCAAATGTTGATGTAGATGAGTTTCACTAGAAAATTCATCTCTAGGGATGCTTGCGTGGCTCAGTGGGTTAAGCGTTTGCTTTTGGCCTAGGTCATGATCCCAGGATTCTGGGATCCTTGCTTAGTAGGGAGCCTGCTTCTCCCTCTGCCTGCTGCTTCCCCAGGTTGTGCTCTCTGTCTCTGACCAATAAAATCTTCAAAGAAAAAGAAATAAAATTCATCTCAAATGCAGACACTGGCTTACTCTTTAAGGCTGCATGTGAAGGCATCTGGTTGGCTCGGTCAGTTAAGTGTCTGACTCTTGGGTTTTGGCTCAGGTAATGATCTCTGAGGGTCATGAGATCGATCCCTGTGTCTGGCTCGCTACTCAGTGGGGAGTCTGCTTGAAACTCTCTCCTCTCTCTCTCTCTCTCTTTCTCTCTCAAATAAATATACATCTAAATAAGGACTGTATGTGGATTGCAAATGTTTTAATGTACAAGATTGTCTTTGTTGTTGCCTCTGTGGTAGAAGCTTGAAGAAATTGTGGTCTAATATTAAACATTGAGAAGATTTTTTTTTAAACATTGAGAAGATTTTTGATTGTTTAACGTATTTATCATAATTTAATCTTTATTACATAGTTTTTGTAGTAATTACCTTAAGATTTATATATATGTATATGTATATATTTTTAAAGATTGTATTTATTTATTTGACAGAGAGATCACAAGTAGGCAGAGAGGCAGACAGAGAGAGAGGGGGAAACAGGCTCCCTGCTGAGCAGAGAGCCCGATGTGGGACTCGATCCCCTGACCCTGAGACCGTGACCTGAGCCGAAAGCAGAGGCTTAACCCACTGAGCCACCCAGGCGCCCCTATATATATTTTTTAAGATTTTATTTATTTGGGACGCCTGGGTGGCTCAGTTGGTTAAATGGCTGCCTTGGGCTCAAGTCATGATCCCAGCGTCCTGGGATCGAGTCCCACGTCGGGCTCCTTGCTCAGCAGGGAGCCTCCTTCTCTCTCTGCCTCTGCCTGCCGCTCTGTCTGCCTGTGCTCACTCTTTCTGACAAATAAATAAAATCTTAAAAAAAAAAGATTTTATTTATTTGACAGAGAGAGACAAAGCGAGAGAGAGAACACAAGTAGTGGGAGAGGGAGAAGCAGTGTTCCTGACAAGCAGGGAGCCCGATGTGGGCTTGATCCCAGGACACTGGGATCATGACCTGAGCTGAAGGCAGAGGCTTAACCCACTGAGCCACCCAGGTGCCCCCTTAGGATTTATATGTTTGAGAAAGAGAGAGAGCACAGGAGGGGTGGAAGGGCCGAGGGCAAGAGAAACTTAAGCAGGCTCCACACAGAGCGCAGAGCCGATCACAGGGCTCAGTCTCACGACCCTGAGATCATGACCTGAAGGGAAGTCAAGAGGCGGACGTTCAACTGACTGTGCCACGTAGGCACTGAGAGTTGAGAAAACTTGAGAAAGACCGCTTCAGTATTTATTCGATTACCATTTTTATAAAAATGCAGATATCATATTTTCCAAAGATACATACATATATCCTTTATTCTGTGTTTTTGTGAGGAAAAGAGAAACTATAAAAATAAAAAATTCAGAAGTATTTTGTACACTCTTAGTAATCATTTTCCATTTTTCAGTATAGAATATTCTGTGTTAATGACCATCGGTCGTTACAGTAAACATTAGGGTTAACTTCTAATGATTCAAATTGTCCTCATTCCTTTTTAGCCATCTTTGTGCTCCTAGCCCCTTAGAAGAAAAGTTGTTGGGTTTTGTGGGTCTAAAATGCTTACGCTGGGATTCTAATACAGAGGGTTTTTTTTCCCAGGTCTTTGTAGGTAAAATACCAAGAGATCTATATGAGGATGAGTTGGTACCCCTTTTTGAAAAGGCTGGTCCCATTTGGGATCTACGTCTTATGATGGATCCACTGTCTGGTCAGAACAGAGGGTATGCATTTATCACCTTCTGCGGGAAGGAGGCTGCACAGGAGGCCGTTAAGCTGGTATGTGATAAACACCCACTGTCTGGCGGCGGATGGGACCGCCTCAATTAAAAATGTTTGCAGTTAACATTGTTCCGTTTTCTTTGGTTTTTGCTCTGCATGGTTAGATGTTGATAAAGTTGATATGTGACCTTTGCTCTGTTTTTTTTCTGATGATAAAAGTAAAAAAGACTGAAAGTACCCAAGAAATAATGTGCTTGAGAAAGTCTCCCATAATTCTGTTACTTATTACATTGGTTAGTATCTACAGTTTCATTTGAATATTTGGCTTCTGCAGTTCTCTCTTTGGATTTTAGGCAAAAGAGATGTGAATTGTTACTGTTAAACTTCAGGACAAGATTCTTAAAAATGTAATGAAGGCTGGGATGGATTCTGGGGGACATAACTGGGTGACAGTGACTTTTAGGACACAATTCAGGGAATGATTGAGACTTTTATTTTTGTCACAACCTAATCATATAATTGATTTCCTGAGTATATGCCTGTTCTCTGTATTTTGTTTTCAGACCCTCCAGTCTTTTCTGTCTTCAGTCTTTCTCCTTTTTTACTATTTTGTAGCCCACCTTGTGTAATCTACTAATTTCCTTTTACCCTTTGTACTTAGTAATCAAAAGTACTCTGTAGTGTAGTAGTAGTTGTAACAGTTCTACAAATGAGAAATATCTTCTTACCTGTGTTGGTACACCCATCCCAGGAACTTAAAATAACCGTGTCATTGTCTCTGCATACTCTTTTCAGACATTTAAAAGCCTCACTTTGTCTAGTTCCAAGCCTTCTAGAATGGGTACCTCTTTCACCAGGGCTTTTTGTTTCATTAATCACTTCTAAATTAGTTCCATTATAGCTTGACCCAGATTTCAGTTTTTATTAAGAACTTTTCCTTCCAACTTGTTTTGAGAAAATTTCAAAGCTTTATTTTCTCATTTTTGACAACATATGGATGATTTTTATTTTTTAATAATCATGTATCTTTTAGTAGCCTAAATGGGTAAGTAATGTTAAAGTCTAAGAAGCCAAAGTTTATCAAAGAAACTATCTTCATAGTGATTTAAATAAAGCCTTCTTTATTTCCTATCATTTCATATAATTTTGAAGGTATTGTGTTTGCGGTGCAGCTTTAAAACTTTTCATGTATAGATCTGGAATACTGTGTTTTGTGTAGAATGTAAAATTCTTCTGAATTTCTTTTTATTGATTATACTTAGTTGTTAACTATTGTTGTTTTGCTCTTGGCTTATCTGTATCTAAATTTTATCTCCAAGAATCCTGAATGATCAGTCTTGGGTACTTTTTCTGAAATTCTCTGGAAAATTTTTCAGATAGATAACACTGAAATATGACGTAAGGTGTTTTAAAAAATAAAGTGAATAACTCAGTCCTTTATATCCAGAAGAGCAGTGAAAATTAACAAAACCAAACTAAGATGAGAGACTGTAACAAGTTTTAAAATACACATTTTTATAATGGTAAGCGTGAGGGAACTCGGTGAGTTTGTGAAGCAGGAAGTGTTTGACCTTATATTGTTGAATTTTTTAGAGTGAGACAATTGTCCTGAGTTTGGGATGGTTGTGGGGTATCTGGTTCTTTTCTTCCTTGCAGTGTGACAGCTATGAAATTCGTCCGGGTAAACACCTTGGAGTGTGCATTTCTGTGGCAAACAACAGGCTTTTTGTTGGATCAATTCCGAAGAATAAGACTAAGGAAAACATTCTGGAAGAATTCAGTAAAGTCACAGGTAAAACAAAAATGTTTTTAGTAGAAGTTAGTTTTGGGAAATCTGTGGTGCTATTTATAAGTACCAAGAAAGAGAAGTGTATATTAATCTAAAAATGCAAATCTTCAGTGTCTAAATTGCCTCCTTACTGCTTTACAGTGGTTTGGTCTAAGCATGTTCCCTCATATCCTTAATTTCTTGGAATGTCCCCTTCTGTGCCTTCATTGCTCCTTAGCTTTTGCCAAAGTCTTTGCCTTGTAGCCCTTCAGTGAAGGCTTGCCGGCATTCGGGGTGCTTTAGGGCCAAGAGGATGGGAGTTCTCCTCCTCC
>ML110071.1:20258-39088 GCA_003697995.1 Taxidea taxus jeffersonii | reverse complement strand
CTCCTCCTCCCCCTGTTGCCTTGTCTAGACCAGATTTTTCAAAATTTCCAATTCTAAATCCATAGAATTGATTGAGAAGTACATTTTACATCACAGGTCTGTATACATTTATAACTGAAACAAAAGTTTAGCAAAACTTGTACTTTCACTTATTTCACATGATTTAGTGTTAGCTTTCCTGTGCCATTTCATTTGTTTTAAACATGCGTAAAGATAAACTCAGGCTAGCTGTGGTTTAAAAAACGTTGATTTAGACCATCCCTTCCCCTCATAAAAGCCATGTTTTTTTGTCCTCCAAATAAACCGTCCTTTCTCCTTCCTTGATGCTATCATCTGTTGCTCTTCTCGATTCAGTCTTTCATTAACTGAAGATTGCTTTTGGCTCAGAGTCTTTCTCTTCTGCCCTAAATGGACTTATTTGTAGTACCTTTAACATGTACACGGATCACTGTCCAGGCCCCCAGCCTCCTAGTCCTTATGACCGCCTCATCTCCACATCTTTACTTCCACTCCCCCACATCCTGATCACGTTCTGGATCTTGCTGCCAGAAATTCTGCCCACTCCAAAATCTTGATTTCTAGCATTCTACTTTGTAACCACTGCCACTGTCCGTCACACTTGTGTTGGTCACATGCTCAAATGGCACAGTTCTTTGACCTCATCACTTTATTACCTGTCGGCTCCTTTCTGGCTTCTTATCCGTGTATTCATTCCTTCAGCAGGTGTCTATCCAGTGCCTGTTAAGGTGGTGGCATTGTGCTATGCGCTGGGATACAGTGGTGAATAAGATCTGTTTTCTGCCCTTGTAGAGCTTACATTCTGGGAAAGGAGTAACACAAAAAAACTAAAGAAATATTTACACATTGTGGTAAGCACTGAAAAGAGCAAAATAAGAGATACTTAGCTAGAGAATAGCTATTCTCGTTTTGATGTTTATGGAAGGCTTTTTCTGATAACATGACATTTCGGGCAAGACCTGAAGAATGAGGAGGATGTAGCAGACAAAGAACAGAGGGCTGCGCATTCCAGCTGAGCAGCACATGCCAAGTCTCTGAGGCAAGAAAGAACTTGGTGTATTATAGGAACTGAGAGAAGGCCAGTGTTGTTAAAATTACTGTAGAATTAAGGGTAGAATTAGATGAAGTAGGCAAAGCTTCTATGGACCGTATAAGAAGCTTAGATTTAATTTTTGTAGAATGAGAAGGTATTTAAAGATCTCAAGCAGGGAGTAACATCTGTTACATGTTTACAGAATATTATCTCTACTGCCGTATGGGTAATGGTTTAGAGGGGCTTAAGAGTAGAAGTTAATCAATTAGCTGAGGCTATCACAGTAGTTTAGATAGAAGATTGGACTAGGGTAATAGCTGTGAAGGTGGAAAGAAGTAGATGGGCTCTGAATTGGGTAGGGGAGTAAAGGAAAGAAAGTAAAGGAAGAAAATCAAGAAAGAATCTTCCATTTCTGGCTTGAGAACCAGGAGATGGTCCTATTTATTAGATAGGGAAGTAGAGAAGACACATTCGGGGAGTGGTAACTGTGATTTTGGACATGCTAACTTTGAAATGTCTTAAGTCTGGGTTAGAAATATAAGCATTCTTAAGGATATAGATAGCTTCTAAAAGTACAGACTAGCTGGTACTACATAGAAATAGCATATGTGGAAAGATGAGAACACAGGACTAAGACCGGAGGGACACCAATATTTAGCAATCTTTTTTTTTTTTTTTTAAGATTGTATTTATTTGTTTGAGAGAGCATGAGAGATTCAGCATGAGCTGGGGGTGAGGGGCAGAGGAAGAGGGAGAGAGAGAAGCAGACTCCCCGTTGAGCAGAGAGCTCGATGTGGGGCATGATCCCAGGACCTCGGGACCACAGCCTGAGCTGAAGGCAGACGCTTAACAGAGCCACCCAGGTGCCCCAGCAATCATTTTCATTCTTGGTAAAACAGTAACTTTTAAGTTAGAGCCAAGGATGATTTTTGGTCACGATTACTTGGTTGAATGTAAATTCCTTTGAATTTATATTAATAATTTGGTTTTTAAATTCCTTGGTTTCATAAATTGTAAGGTCTTGTTATATCAAACACTCTAAAACACAGTAGTATGTTACATATCAGAATACAGTAGCTGGACCTGTTGTTTATGGCTGTACCCTCAGGACCCTGAAAAAATTTAAAAGAAACATAAAATACTGTTTCACAATCCGTATCTAACAATGCTGATTTAATTGTCTACTAGGTAATTAGGGAATCATTTTGAGGCTTCTTCAATATTTTTTGCTCTTCGGCAAATGGATTTAGGTCTGCCTAACCGCTAGATGTGTGGTGGATGCTTTTGGCTTATATATCTGGCTGTTGGTTTAACAGAGGGTTTGGTGGACGTTATTCTCTATCATCAACCCGATGACAAAAAGAAGAATCGGGGGTTCTGCTTCCTTGAATATGAGGATCACAAGTCAGCAGCACAAGCCAGACGCCGGCTGATGAGTGGAAAAGTAAAAGTATGGGGAAATGTAGTTACAGTTGAATGGGCTGACCCTGTGGAAGAACCAGATCCAGAAGTCATGGCTAAGGTAAATGCAGTGGCTTGGGATGGGGGTGAGATTATGATTTAAATTTTGTACTCCAATAAAGCTCAACTTTTAAAAGTTAAATGATAAATACAGTTTATAGCTCTTGATCTTAATTCTAGGATCTGCTTTAATGCCAAACTTAACAGTCTCTCTTGGTATCTAGAAATTTCTATTAATCATCCCTTTTCCTGGAGATTAAATGTGCAAAAGGAACTGAAGTGAAATTGCTTTAAGTATGTCCATCAACATTGAGAATTTGTTTAGTACTAGGCGCTAGGAAGGATACAGAGGTTTTAAAAAAAGACAGGGTCTTATTGAATAAAGACAGAAGTAATGTTTTTTTGGAGATTATGAATTGCAGTCTTCATTGACCATAGTAAGACTTATTACATGGCCATTGATAATATTTTATTTAGATTTATAGCTGATTTTTCTGTTTCTTCTTTTTTTTTTTTAATTTACTGATTAAGTTCCCTTAAGACTATCGTCTCCATGAAGAAAGGCAGAGGGTTATCGTGTTTGCTCTTGTGTGGGGGTGGCAAAATATGCATGGCACGTCCTGTGGCAGGCCCTCACTTTCCTCCTAAGCCTTATACTTCCGTTGCCATGATCCCTGCCTGGTAAATAATGGTGCCATGAGGCTTGATTGTTAGGCTTTCCTTCGGGTGACTCCTGGAATTGAAGGGACTCATCAGAGTTGCATCTCTGCTGATCTTAGTGAATTTCTGAGTATTTTAATGTGTCTCTTCCCTTCTCGGCGAGGCAACAACTCTGTAATGACCATAAATTGGTAGTTGAATTCTCCTAGACTGAGAACTCTTTCTCTAAAGCTTTTTATTCCAGGTTCTGAGCAGGTAATCTTCACTCTAATTAGTTTGGAGGAGAACCCCAGTTTATACTAGTGAGATCAAGTTTTATAGGCAAAGTCATCTTTGGGTTAGAGAAGATCCACAGAGAATGAACCAGAGAGGCTCTCAGATGTGCTGCTCACTGTCTTTTTCTTGTATTCCTTGAATGGATTTTTGTTAAGGAAAGAGACTAGGAATTTAAATAGCTCTGATTTTTTTTATTTTTATTTTTTACTAACTTGATTTTAATTCCAGTTGTTTCTTCTAATACAACTAATTGTGACTTTGGGCAAACCTATTGAACTTGGGATGTCATCTATTTTATTGGAGATGGATGAATCTCTTAAGCACCCTTAAAGTTTTGAACTGCCTTAGAGAAACAGTAAAGTTTGTATTCCTTTTTCTGTAAAAACATGTTTAAAATAGCAGTATAGATATATTACACACTATAGGAGGTGAATGAAATTCACAGAGAATTTAAAGTGTAGTTTGGTGATTTGTTCATCAACACTTTTCACATACCTCTTTTAATAACCTTTTAGATTGAAGTGCATCCTAAACTTTACAGGGTTAGAAAACCTCAACATTTTATTCTAAGAACTATTCTTCCTAGATCATAAACAACATTCAGAATGAAAAAGGGGCCTCTGTAAACTTGAATAATACTGAGTAAATTTGATTGACTAATACTGATTCCTTTATTGTTTTCTAAAGTGGAGGGTAGATGTTCTACCCTTCTGCTGTTAACATTATTAGTGCTCTAATTCATTAAAGATTTTTTGCCCAGTTGGGTCAGTTTTATAATCAATCCAAACCTAAGAACCTGCATTTCTTAAAGGGACTTTTTTTCCTGTTGAATGTTTTAAACAGACTTTCAGCAAGTAATTTTTATATCATATGTTTTGGTTTCATCTCAAAAAAGAAAAAAAGATGTGTGTTGAGTTAAAAAAAAAAAAAGTAAATAAGCCAACTGAGGCCTGCATAACGTAGAGTTTAACCTCTGTGACAACACTGAAAATAAAGAGGGTAGAGATGGAGGTGGACAGTTGAAGTAATACCTTCCCCCAAATAATTTTTATTCATATACCCTTTATCTGAGGAAACAGTTTATTCATTGGGTTTATTAATTATTTTCTTTGAATAGGTAATAGAGTTCCTTAGTTCAAAAATCAAAATTACACAGAAAAGTATAGATTAAAGAAGTCCCACCTCGGCATGCCTGGGTGGCTCAGTCGCTGAGCAGCTGCCTTCAGCTCCGGTCATGATCCCAGGGTTCTGGGATCCAGCCCCATGTCGGGCTCCCGGCTCAGTGGAGAGCCTGCTTCTCTCTTTCCCTGTGCTTGCTGCTCTGTCTACTTATGCTCTCTCTCTATCTCTCTTTCAAATAAATACATAAAAGCTTTTTTTAAAAAAAAGTCCCACCTCTACCTAGCTCCATCTACTGTATTCCCTCGTTCCTAGTACACACCCAGTTTTCATAGTCTCTGGTTTATTCTTTTAGTATTTCCTTAGACAGATACAGGCAAATATGAGTATTCTTACTTTCCTGACTTTTTACACGATGGGTACAGATAACCTGCATTCACTGATTTATATTTGCTTTATTCAGTATCCTAGTTCATTAGCTCTAAGGTAGTATATCACTATTAAGTGTACCATTAAGAAGTTACTGAATGTTGCCAATTAAATTATGACACGGTGCTTGCATGTCACATTAACTGTAAGTTGGATTCCCATTTCAGAGATGTAAAAAAGGAAAAATAATGTCTTACCAACAATGTATCTTGGTGGTTTCTTCATATCTGCTCTTAGAGCACATCCTCATTTTTTATAACTACTTAGTATTCCATTGTGTGGGTATACTATACTATATTCAGCTGACTGGGCAGAGTTTCTAATCTTTTATTATAACAATATTATAGTGAATGAGCGTGTATCTTGTCAGTTGATAAAAGTGCAGATATATCTGTAGGATAGATTCTCGGAGATAGAATTGTGGGCCACAGAGTACATGCATCTGTAATTATTATAAAATATTTTTGTATTATTGTAAAATATTGCCATATTCCCCTCTACTGTTTTACCCTCCCACTAGCAAAATACAAGAGGCCCACTTTCCTCATCCTTGTCAAAATAGTGTGTGATATTTTTGGATTTTGCCAGTCTGGTAAATGGTATATCTCAAAGCCGTTATGATTTACTTCTCTTAGTATGCATGGGTTTAAGTTTTTAATATGTTGAAGGGCCATTTGTATTTCTTTGTATGAACCTTTTATTTGTGAATTTTGCATGTCTTTCATTCAGTTTTCCATTTAAACTGATATTTTAAAAAACTGATATTTCCATTAAACTGATATTTAAAAAATAGAGGTTAACTCTTTATGATAGAAGTCATTTGTCTTTTGGCTCCACTTCTGGCATTTTTGCCATGTGAAAGCCATTTATTTCTAGTAGTGAGTTCTACCACTCCTTTATATAAATAGCTTTTATTTTATTTTAAGGTTTTACTTATTTATTTGACAGACAGAGATCACAAGTAGGCAGAGAGGCAGACAGAGAAAGAGGGAGAAGCATGGTTCCCGCTGAGCAGAGAGCTTGATGCAGGCCTCTATCCCACGACCCTGAGATCATGACCTGAGTGGAAGGCAGCCGCTTAACACACTGAGCCACCCAGGCACCCCTAAAATAGCTTCTAAATTATAAAGCCTTCCTTGGAGCAATGTTATGTAAAGGAATTACCTTTATCTTCTTTCTTTCTTTCTTTCAAGATTTTTTTTTATTTATTTGACAGAGGGAGAGAGAGCACATGGGCACGCACAGGCAGGGGGAGTGGCAGGCAGAGGGAGAGGAAGAGGGGCTCAATCCTAGGACCCTTGGATCAGGGCCTGTGTGGAAGGCAGACAGTTAACCATCTGAGCCATCCAAGCTGAGCCATCCAAGCGCCCCATATTTATTTTCTTCTAATATTTTTCAGACTCTCCCCATCTCCACCCCTTTAAAAATTTTTGGAGTTTATCCTAGTATGTAGTCTGAGGTATGAATCCAACTTTTTTTTTTAAGAGTTTATTTTTATTTTTTCTTTTTCTTTTATTTTTTTTAAAGATTTTATTTATTTGCCAGAGAGAGAGAGAGAGAGTACACACAGGCAGAGGGGCAGGCAGAGGCAGCTAGAGAAGCAGACTCCCTGCCAAGCAAGGAGCCTGATGCCGGACTCGATCCCAGGACCCTGGGATCACGACCTGAGCCGAAGGCAGCGGCTTAACCAACTGAGCCACCCAGGCATTCCAAGATTTTATTTTATTTTATTTTTTAATTTAATTTTATTTTTTTTTAAGATTTTATTTATTCAGAGATCACAAGTAGGCAGAGAGAGAGGACGAAGCAGGCTTCCTGCCGAGCAGAGAGCCTGATGTGGAGCTCGATCCCAGGACCCCAGGATCATGACCTGAGCCAAAGGCAGAGGCTTAACCCACGGAGCCACCCAGGCACCCCCAAGATTTTATTTTTAAGTAATCTTTACACCCAGTGTGGGGTTCAAGCTCACAACCCTGAGATCAAGAGTCGCATGCCCCTCTGACTGAGCCACCCAGGCACCCCCAACTTTTGGTTTTATCCAGGTGAACACTATCCTGTTTCAGTGATTTAAGCATTATAGTTTGTTATATCTGGTAGGGCTAGTCTCCAGATTTTTTTTTTCTGACTATTGTTTATTTTTTTGTATGAACTTTAGAATTAGCTTAATTACTCAGTTCTGCAAGGAGCAAAACCCCCAAACATATTGTTTCAGTTGGTATTTAGGGACCTGTTAAATTTGTGAATTAACTTAGTAATTACCTCTTGGTTCCTTGAAGGTTATGTTCAATGTGTTAGGTGCTTTATTTTTATTTATTTTTTAAGAATTTATTTTTAAAGATTTTATTTATTTGTTTATTTATTTGACACAGAGAGAGAGTGAGCCCAGGCAGGGGCAGCAGAGGGAGAGGGAGAAGCAGGCTCCCTACTGAGCAGAGAGCCCAATGTGGGGCTCAGTCCCAGCACCCTGGGACCATGAACTGTGCCAAAGGCAGGCACTTAACCGACTGAGCCACCCAGGTGCCCCAGTGCTAGTTACAGGGCAGGAGAAGGAACCGATAATCTGTATAAATTGGTAACTGACAAAATAATTTTCCTGGCAATCTTTATACTTTCTGTGATGCACCTTTATTATTTAATGTTTTTGAGAAGGAAAGCCTGCTGTGAAGTTAGGAAGAAATACTTTAACATAAGACTTAAGCAAAAATTAGTAGCCAATGCCAATTTTTTATATTTGTTGTATTAGGTGAAAGTTTTATTTGTGAGAAACTTGGCTACTACAGTGACAGAAGAAATATTGGAAAAGTCATTTTCTGAATTTGGAAAACTCGAACGAGTGAAGAAGTTGAAAGATTATGCATTTGTTCATTTTGAAGACAGAGGAGCAGCTGTTAAGGTAGAAATTTGAAATTTTGCTTCTTGATATTTGAATTTTGTTGTTGAGACTTGCTAAACACATAAAATGACTTTAAAAACTGAAATAAAATTTGTTTTCAGCTTTTGCTGAACTCTGGAACTTACTTTTAATAATCTGTGAAGTGGTAGTAGTGTAACAGGTAAGATTTCATATTTCAAAGCCTGATTATTACTAACTGGGTTTGTGACTTCAGGCAAGTTATTTTTAATCTTTATAATGTTTTTGTAAGCCTAATATTTGATAGCATGATGCCCTGGAAATATTAAAAGGTATAGGAATCAGCTGCTACAAATGGTAAACAGGTAATGAATTGTATTATAATTGCTTTGTTTCCTTTATTTTGTGGACCTGTGAAAGACCAGAGCAGTGTGATAGGACTTCTCACACAGCACGACCTACTGAATTCACCAGATGTGTTCTGAGAGAGTGCTTAGTCCTTCATACATTTGCCTTTCTTCAGTCATTGCGAATACTAATGGTATTAGCTGTGTTGCTGGTTTCAGTAGTTGTTAGAGATACTTCCTGCATATAATAGTCAATTTGATGATAGTAATGAAAAGTGTGAAAGCATTTGTGTGGTGGCTAGAGGGTAAAACCTGAATACCTACTGTATTCAGTGCTGTTTTCTGCCAGTAGTGGATCTTCCATGTGAAATTGGTAGTTTCTTGTTCCTCTCACCTTTCCCAATTGGGGAGAGAAGACAAACACTAATGGAAGTTTTTTATTTGGGAAGGTAGGTTGAGAATCCTCAGTGACTCACTCAGGCCTGGTCCTTCTTCGGCATGCTCTGCAGGAGTGGTGCCCCCTCTAATTTGAGCAGTTTCTGTTTCCTGCCCAGGATATTTGCTTTAAAGTGTGCCTTATAGAATCTTTGTATTAGTTAGAATTTACTGGTTTGCTTTTTGATGAAAGCTAATTAGTGAGACATCGTTGCTTATAAAATTCACAGCTTAGTGCAGAATTTATTGCTTGGTTTCTGAAATGCCAGTGGTATGAAACACGGATAACTAATTTATACCTTCTCATCCAGTTCTTACTAAGTAATTCGTCTCTAATTGAAAAGAAATATAAAAACTGGTAGGGGGGGTCTGCTAGGGAGGTCTGTGAAATTACAAAATGTGTCAGCAACTGGAAGCTTCTGTGGGCTTAGTTGCTTTAGGTGAGGTGTGTGGTCATGGGGAGCAGTTAGCAGGTAGAGGAGGACTGATGTGATCTTTGTCCAGTTGCTTGTAAATCTCTGAACGTTCTTTATGGATAGAGCATTTTGTTCTTGTTTGTCCCGAGCAGAAAAGATTGTGTAGGGAAGGCTGTGGCAAGGAGGTGTGATATTTTGTTACTGAGTTACTTGAACTTGGATGTATGGCAGAGGCTATTAGGTGGAACAGCACAGATAAAGGACTAGAGCGTAGGATGCTTTTGATTACTGCTCCTCCTGCTCCTCCCGGTGAACACTCAGGGCTTCATGAGTCCGTGCCTGTTCTAGGTGAAGTGTTGTGGGGGAAACCTAGGCATGTTTTGGTCAGTCTCTTGTTCATTTTCACTGACAGCCTCATTCAGTAACCTCATTTGTCTTTCAGATCTTTAAGATTTTTATGGAAGAGCAGTTTCAGATTTACATATTGAATGCCATGTTTTTATTTTAAAATTTGAATCTTGAAAAGTTTGTTTTAATTATGGCATTTCCCAGATGTGGATTTGCTTTTTTGTTATGGCTCAACCTTTCAGGGGTTAGTTATTTGGAATTAAGGAGCAGTGATAGGTGGCTCTGGAAGCCCTTCCAGCTTTTTAAATATAAAAATAGGACATCAGTTTTGTTTTCAATGTAATTTACACGTAAGAAGGTAAGATTGAGGGGAAATAAATACTTTGTATTTTTTGCTTCGTGGCTAGATTCTTTTGCCAGTTAAAATAGTTGTGAAGTAAACTGTTTATTAATTGTATTAAATGGCAGGGTATGTCTATGTAATTATGTTTTAAATTTCTATTTTTACACGTAAAATAAATTTATTTTTGTAATTTTGTATAGGCCATGGATGAAATGAATGGCAAGGAGATAGAAGGGGAAGAAATTGAAATAGTCTTAGCCAAGCCACCAGACAAGAAAAGGAAAGAGCGCCAAGCTGCTAGACAGGCTTCCAGAAGCACTGCGTGAGTCTACATTTTAGTAAATACATCTCTGAACAAAGAATAGAGATCAACTTTATAAAGAATTTCAAGAATAGACTTGAGGCAGGCTAATTTGTTTTTTTCTTTTCTCCCTTCCCTCCATTGCTAGGTATGAAGATTATTACTATCACCCTCCTCCTCGTATGCCACCTCCAATTAGAGGTCGGGGTCGTGGTGGGGGGAGAGGTGGATATGGCTACCCTCCAGATTACTATGGCTATGAAGATTACTATGATGATTACTATGGTTATGATTATCACGACTATCGTGGAGGCTATGAAGATCCCTACTACGGCTATGATGATGGCTATGCAGTAAGAGGAAGAGGAGGAGGAAGGGGAGGGCGAGGTGCTCCACCACCACCAAGGGGGCGGGGAGCACCACCTCCAAGAGGTAGAGCTGGCTATTCACAAAGGGGGGCACCTTTGGGACCACCAAGAGGCTCTAGGGGTGGCAGAGGGGGTCCTGCACAACAGCAGAGAGGCCGTGGTTCCCGTGGATCTCGGGGCAATCGTGGGGGCAATGTAGGAGGCAAGAGAAAGGCAGATGGGTACAACCAACCTGATTCCAAGCGCCGTCAGACCAACAACCAACAGAACTGGGGTTCCCAACCCATCGCTCAGCAGCCGCTTCAGCAAGGTGGTGACTATTCTGGTAACTATGGTTACAATAATGACAACCAGGAATTTTATCAGGATACTTATGGGCAACAGTGGAAATAGACAAGTGAGGGCTTGAAAATGATATTGGCAAGATCCGATTGGCTCTAGATCTACATTCTTCAAAAAAAATTGGCTTAACTGTTTCATCTTTAAGTAGCAGTTTGCTGCCATTTGTATTGGGCTGAAGAAATCACTATTGTATATATACTCAAGTCTTTTTATTTTTTTTCCTCTTTTCATAAATGCTCTTGGACATTATTGGGCTTGCAGAGTTCCCTTATTCTGGGGATTACAATGCTTTTATCGTTTCAGGCTTCATTTTAGCTTCAAAAACAAGCTGAGCACACTGTTAAATCATGATTTTGCAGAACCTTTGGTTTTGGACAGTTTCATTTTTTTGGATTTGGGATAGATCACATAGGAGTACGGAGTATGCTGTAAATAAAAATCCAAGCTAGTGCTTTGTCTTAGTAGTTTTAAGAAATTAAAGCAAACAAATTTAAGTTTTCTTGTATTGAAAATAACCTATGATTGTATGTTTTGCATTCCTAGAAGTAGGTTAACTGTGTTTTTAAATTGTTATAACTTCACACCTTTTTGAAATCTGCCCTACAAAATTTGTTTGGCTTAAACGTCAAAGCCGTGACAATTTGTTCTTTGATGTGATTGTATTTCCAATTTCTTGTTCATGTAAGATTTCAATAAAACTAAAAAATCTATTCAAAACATTACCTATTTCAAATTCAATTGTGTCCTAAAACATTATTTTATTCGTAATCCTTTGCAAGGAATATTGTTTTCAAATTATAACTGCCTATGTGAGTGATCAAATTCATGCAAATTTTCTTGTCTATTCCAATATGTATCGTGGCTATCAGACTGAGGATTAGTCTAAATTCTAGTATTTATTCCAAATCGCATTTTATTGATTGGTGTTCTCTCATAGTCTCTTCTAATTTTGAAATTTTATCCTTTATTTTTATAAAAACGGGTTGGGAGGCTTTTGAACATTCTTGCAGGCATTGGATAATCTGCGTTAATAAGTAGAATGGGATTGGGGAAGCAGACTGCAATTTATTTTTGACCCACATTCTTTCTATAAAGGATAATTTGTTGTCTGAAGACCTTACTTGCTGGATAAGTGAATGTATAACAGGAAAAAATGCTAGTACTGTGGCGTCAATTGCACTGCGGACTAAACTTAAATTGTAGTGTACATAATCGTGACTACCACTTCAGTTACTGGTTTAGGAATATAATTTCCTATTGCTACATAAATTTGCTTTGAGAAGCACTCATGCCTTATAAGAGAGGCGTAAAAATATCCACTAGTCCTACTTCTGACTTTCTGTTAGTATCTCTTTTATTTTTTTACTACCCTCCTGGCTAAATTTTTGTTGGCCGAGTTATAACATCTATTTCCCTGTTTCCTTTAGAAATTCTGAATTATTATAATGACAGTTTTGCTCGAGAGTAAGAGGAACAAAAGAATCCAAACTTGACAGTGCAGAAATGTCTGGATCACGTTCAAATTACCATAAAATTTTCTTTCCCGTTTTACTCCTAGGTGGGTCTAAAATGCTTTAAATTGTAAAAATAAGCCATTTAGGGAGGAATTAAAATGATCACACCTTTATTTTATGTTTTGTTCCTGTTTGGTGTCTTTTATGACAGCAGTAGTAGATCTCAGGACTGTAAGCCACGTAGTTCTTACGAGCGTGCTTAGATCATGTTTTGAGTTTCATGGCTTCTCTCTTGATTTCAAATAAGAAGATTAGTATTTACTAATGAAAGTCTTTATTTATCTCTCTTTAAAAGTACACTTACTGTGTAGTTCAGCAAGTTAAAAGACCTTATTAATATTCCTTTTTTGTTTTTGGAAACTCATAAAGGAACTATGTAGTCTGTCCTAAATTAACATGGGTATTTACTTGGTAAAGCTTAGATACAGTAGTTTTTCTTATGCCCATGTATGTAAGTAAAGACACCAAACATTCTTTAAATGCTGCTTTTAAACTTTGAAAATACAATCTGTAGTTATTTTAAGTCTAAATTAGAATTAAGTCCTGATTTTTCTTGGGAAGAAGAAAGCATCTACAAGTAAAATTTGATTCGTTTGTTTTTCTTTAAAATTAGATGTTACCAGATACAAAGTTAATCATGAGGAAAATTAGGAATGGGTAAAGAAGTGATTCTGAAAAAGTAATTGATTTTGCTTCCCCTACCCATCCTAAAATATAAACCCTAGCAAAAACAAAAACATAAGACTAAAACTTGGGTTCCATGACAAAATCCTTTCCTCTAGTTGCAAATAATATTTTACTCTCACCTATTAAAATATGTCTAAGAGATGTCCCCTAATAATTGCTTTATAGGTTTTTTGTAGCTATTTTATTTCGCAGAAAAACACAACTTTTTAAACATTAAGTCTCACTTCAGAACTTTTTCCCTTGTTGAATCTTGTAAACTCTTGCTGTAGCAGCATGCAGAGAAAATAGATTTGGAGCTTAACTTTTCACAGAAATAAATCTAACAATCTAATACATAAGCCTGAAAAATGTCCATTCAGGAGGTCTTTATTTTAGATTTTCATTAGGTGCTTAATTTTAATGAAATATTTTTAATGAGTTCTGGGAAATTTCATTCCCTGCTCTTATGCCATCTTTTTTGTTCCCCAACCTAATTCATTTGCTTTACTTACCAGCCTGCTACAGTAATGTGTGTTGGGAAATATATTTACTTCATGTTGAGGCCAACCTCTTCTTTGTAGGTACCTTCCTAAGACTGACCTAAACATACCCCTTCCCCATAATGGAATGCTAATTTTTATTTGATCACTCATTTATAGCAGTTGCTTAAATGTATGTATTTAAATGACAGTGTTAATTTTTTTAAAGCAAAAAAGTTCTAATAAGTTGCCAGATTTCTAATAAATCCAAGTTTATTTGATCAATTGATAGGGAAATTGAGTTGCTACGGTTCTGTAGTTAGTTTTTTTAAGCAAAGAGTTCAGCACAATTGTTTTTGTTTTCTTAGTTACTGGGGTTATTCTGCATAAGAAAGCCCAATGCTTTCTGTTAATAGACAATTTTTCTCTCATTTGAAATCTGACTTAGGAGGTGAATCCTCTTTTTAAAAAGACTAGCATGCATCAAAATAAATTCTATTTTAAATTCCAAAAGAGAAGGGACATAAAATTCCATTCCTAGCATAAAGCCACATAATATTCTGGAAACTCATTACATCATTTGCCTCCTGCCCATTTGGATAATCATACCTATGTTTTATTAATTGTGTATTATTTGTAAAATCCAAAACCCTTTCCA
This sequence comes from Taxidea taxus jeffersonii, assembly GCA_003697995.1. Lineage (NCBI taxonomy): Eukaryota > Metazoa > Chordata > Mammalia > Carnivora > Mustelidae > Taxidea > Taxidea taxus. The sequence goes on along the minus strand of ML110071.1, from coordinate 25,024 downwards.
GTAAATACTTGCTATAAGGCTGTTACTTGTTAGTTGTAAAGAGTTCTACATTTGTTAAAATTTGCAGTTTTGATTTTTCAAAGAGAATTTTGTTATACTGAGCTATCCAGTATTAAAACCAACTGAAGTATGTGAAGAAATGGTAGTGTTGTCCCTTTTCGTGTGGCATCTCTTAAGTGAGCAGCTAAGAAAAAGCCTTATAGAAAGAGTGTACTGGATTTATAAGTGTGTTTATGTTTCTCTAAGAATGGGAGCTTCTGTTAACTTAGTTCTCAGTAAGCCTGTGGATTGGGTGACTGACTAGAGAATTCAGAATGACAAATCCACTAACCAGGCATGCTTACTTTCGCACTAGTGAATTAGTTCTGAATTTCGCACTTGTGAATTAGTTCTGAATTTTGAAATGCAAACACCAAGCCTTAAAAATACTGCGTATTTAATGTATTTGGTCAGTAATGAATAGAAATATTTAATTTGAAGTAGTTACTGTTAATCTTTCTAGAATGGTTTTTTTTTCTTTTTAAATATATATACTTATGTAATTTTTATTTAGAGGTTACCAGAAGCTCTGGGTTTTTTGTTTTGTTTTGTTTTTGTTTTTTAACCATTTTCAGATGTTATCCAGAAATCTGCAAGTGTACTTTTCCTGTTTTAACTCCTTCCTTTTATCACCTGACTATCAGGGAAGCGAGGTTGAGGCTGCCCTGACCTGACATGTCATGATGTCGACTTGCTAGGTGGGGTTCGCTGGGGACGATAACCAGTGGAATTGTTGGTAAGAAATTTTTTTTTCCTATTTTTTTTTTTATCAGTAGTGGGACATTAAGTGTGGGAGAGTGCCCATATTTTATAAGTGGGCATTTATGTTGGCCTTGTAGACAAGTAAGACTTTTTAATATTAAATAATTTAGTTCTTAATAGGAACATATAATAACTACTTCATACTTTTTATTCTCAACGTACAGTTTAGCAGGAAAGGTCTGCAAGTATGAAGTAACAAAATACTCAGGGTATATTTTAGGCGATGGAAATAGACACTTTACAAGATAAATTCTCAAAATTTTTAGATAATAAATTTGCTTTATTTTACTGTGGTTTCAATCCCTCTAATATCTTCATTATGTTTGCATTTTTATTGGGTAGATTAGTACATAATGCATCTTAAGAGGTGTTTATTGCACGCTGATACTAGCAAAAGGAGATGTTGTTGATAGGATGGAGGATTTAAACACTAGGAGAAATTATTTTTTAAATCTTCCAAAAAATTTTAACATTGTAAAATGAAACTTAAAAGTTCTAGCAGTTTCACAAACAGGAGAGGGCTTGTTTTAAAAATACATTTGACATAATGACTTTGAGTCAAGAGGACATTACTTAGCTAAATATTAGAACCTTGAACATAGCAAAACCATTAATCTGTCGACAACTTGTGTTTTGTCTGAAACTCAGGACAACAGCTGTTGGGATTAGTAGGTATTGGTAGAATTTGTCAATTTTTAGATGTTAAAGATTAATATCTCTCACAGTAGAGGATTCCATGATAGTAAAGTATAAAGCAAGGAAATTAAATTTAGTAACTAAGCATTTCTGACCATAACATATAAAAATAATTATAATATGATGTAATCACCGATTAAAAGTAATTATGAATATTCATACATGAAGAACCTCCCTAATATTCTTAAACCTCTTTTGTTGGTTGAACATATGTCTAGGAAGAATTGTGGGTGTTAAACGTGCTAGGCAGTATTCTGAAATCTTGTCTGTAAGCTTGTCGTAGACTACTTGTAAATTGCTATAATGAAATTATACTTTAAGAATTGCAGTAATTACATCATTTTGTTGAGGTGCTTGTTTCTCTTCTGACACATTTTATGCTGTACCATTGATAGAAAAGATTATAAAGATTGCACTAATGATGAGCTCTTTGGAAAGCTTGATAGTAAGCAGTAGGAACACGCGAGTAATTCTGAGTTCATCTTTACAGCACAAAGTCTTAACTGGCTTTGATATACTAACAACGAAACGCATTTCATGGGATCAGGAAAGGAGACATTGCGGAGTGGGGGGAAAGCTTCAATTCTTCAAATACAAACAGGGGCTTTCATTTTATGTAGTAACTTTGTCAGGATCCCATGAACATTGCTTCTCTTGATTTCTCGTTTATAATGGCTGGACAAAGGGAACTTCTCTAGCCTGTTCGGTAACATAGGTAGAATTGTACTTTAACAAATCCTACTAAGATGTTTAGTACTATGTTATAAGGCTATTTCTATAATTGAGCTGAAAGCTCCTGTGAACATGACATTGCTATATGCATATAGTAATATGAGAACATTACAGTAGGAACATTTGCAAGACCACTTAATCAGCAGTTTAATAAAAATCGTGCTTTTGGTACAGTGTTCAGGTACCATAACTGTATTGGAATATTTGTACAATGTTAAATATTTTTAATAAAATCGAACATGTTCAAAATGTTGTGTTGGTGATTTTGGGTGGGGTGTGATGGTTTCGATTGTGTAAAACAGATTCAGTAGTTCTGTAATTGAGACTTTTGTGGTCAAATGGAGTTCTGTCTTCACATTTAGTACTAGGTATCGGGTACCGGCTTGAAAGAAGACAGTGAGGGAGTGGGTATGAGTAAAAACAAAAGAGCTGAACTTGAGGGGGTTTATTAAAGTGTCAGGAAGTAGCTTTACTGGGGGTTAGAGCTGGGTCTTCAGGTTTAAGATGGAAATGTTGGCTTTTGGCATAAAAGTTTGCCAGTAAAGTTTTTCTGATGAAATTGTAGCACATCCATTTGGAATGATCTAGAAAACATACAGAGGCGGGCAAAGAGAAACACTTGTACAGTACTTTCAGAAGGCATTTTATTCCCCATGTTCTTGGCCCCTTGACATAACATGCCAGCAAGTGAAGAAGTGGTGAGGGGATATTTGAGGAAGGCTGTGTTGAAGGGTTTAGGTGCATCATTGGGAAATGTCTCCAGTATACAAGACACACCATGTTGAGAGTGAGTTCTTCAGATTTTATGAGGGTTTCTGTTTTCATATTGATCCCATACTCTTGAGGAGAGCCCTAATACAGTAATTTTTCTTGTGAGTTCTTTCCCTTGAGGGTGTACTTAGTTCTTTATCAGTCAAAGAGGTAGAAGTTCTGCAACTCCAAATGGAAATTTACCTGAAGAAATGTGCTCATTTTTCTGCAAACTGTACCATTAATAGCCAAAAAGATCTAGGAGGAAAGTGCTAGGGACATAGTGATCTATAAACAAATTGAGTAAGAAACTCTTCAGAAGGAATAGCAATATATTCTACCTTGTCTCTTTTGAATGAAGATTGTTAAATAAATGTGAGCTTGTAGGGAAGAAAAAGTGGTTACCCTACTGTTTCTTGTTTTTTCCTACTGTTTTAAGATAAGGAATAGACAAAATAACTCTTCTAGGTTAGTATTTTCAAGAAAGATTTTGTTTTTCTTTTGTCCAAAATCAACAGATCATTCACCGAGACAAGAAGGAATGTTCTAACCAAAAAAATATCTAAAACTTGGTGTTGACAGAGCTGGGGGATGGGGTGGGGCAGCTTACTGATTTATGGTGTGTTTTTTCCAAAAATAAGAGGCTGCTTTTGCTGATCATTTTAAGCTTAGGCTCTATTGGTATCTTTTGGCCCTACCCGAAGCCCTGAATATATATAGTTTATATTTAGAAATAATTAGATTTTATTAGATACTTTCAGTGGGCTGTATTATATTTACATAAGGGAATATTATCTGCCTGTAACTATGAAAAAAAATCACATTTCTTTTTACTGAAACTTGAAATTTGTGGATCATATATAGGCATTTCCTCAAAAACTAATACCCAGAAAAAAACACTGATGAGTAGTGTTTTATTCAACTATTTACTTAGAATTCCCAAAGGGTGTTTTTAGGCCCAGCTATCCATTTATTAAGAGCGTAGGAGGTTAAATTAGTCATACAATTGTACAACTCGGGTCATGCCTTTAAAATAACATGAGGTTTGATCACTTAAAAATTGTTTTCCACAAAGGTAAACTGAGGATCAGTATTGTCAAGGATAATAATATTGGGAGTGGGGGCAGGAGCTCAACCTTAGTTTTCAGTTAGGTAAAAGGGAAAATACTTCCTTTACTTTGAAAATATTCCATTACTGAAGATCTCATACACTGTATCAAGTACTTTTTAATAGAATTTGGAGACAAAGCCATGCCTGTACTTTTAATACTAAAGCCAAGAATCCTTTAAAACTGCAAATTTCAGTTGTCTAGGTTTTTAAGTAGATCAAACAGCAGTTCGTATGTTTTAAAAAGCCATTACTGTTTTTATCAGTGAAATCACTATTTTGTAATTTTTGTTTTTATATTGATCAAGATATTATTAAAACATTGTTTTCATTTGAACCTGTTAATTATAAAGGGGTTTATATTTTTTGCTGAATTGATGTGGTCAGAGCAACTTGGATATACTTCTGGCAGGTTATGATGTAACAGAATTTGTGGTTAGATGATCTGTGTTTAGCATTGGCTGGTCATATTGAAACTTTTCATGCTTCCTGTTAAGAAGCAGAGCCTTATCAGATTAATCATATTTATGTAGAGTTGGTGTGGAGAAATTTGATCTGTCTAAATACAACCAATAATTAATATTGTTATTACAATTTTTAAAAAAATAATGAAGAGTAATGTAAGTTTCTTAGTTGTAATGTCATTTCTGTTTGACTTTCCAAAATGTGAAAAAAAAAA
>ML110071.1:0-19858 GCA_003697995.1 Taxidea taxus jeffersonii | reverse complement strand
AAAAAATATTTATTTATTTGACAGATAGATCACAAGTAGAGAAGCAGGCAGAGAGAGAGGAGGAAGCAGGCTACCTGCTGAGCAGACAGCCAGATGTGGGGCTGGATCCCAGAACCCTGGGATCATGAAGGCAGATGCTTTAACCCGCCGAGCCACCCAAGGGCACCAAGAATTTGCATTTCTAACATGCTTCTAGGTGATGCCAGTGTCCCTGAGGACACTTTGAGCAATAGATTATCTCACACTCCCTGGGGATTCAGAGTAGACCTTAGTAGAAAAGGTATCAGCAGTAGATGTGTGCAGTGGCTTGCAGGATCTGGTTGGTCTAGTTGTATCTAGTTGGAGATCAAAAACTTTGGCAAAGGCCACCACAAGTATTAATAGTGTTCAGGATTGAAAGGAAAGGTTAGGAGCCTCATCTTCAAGAAAATGAAATGAGTTTAGAAAAACAGGCTTTAATGTTAAAGTTTGAGGAAATTGGTAGAAAATAGCAACAAGAAGGAAAAAGCAGAAAAGACCAGGTCACTGAGGAAATGTTCTGGGATATTTATTTAGGAATTAGACCAGAAAGCAGGTTATAAGAGTCATGGAAGATAAAATAAGTACTGAAACCTCAGAAAGGGGAAAGTTGATAGGTTACTACAAAATACCTGTGTGGTTTTCTTTTTCTTGAAATGTTGAACTCTGAAAAAAAAACCATGGTTGACGTTCACTAATTAGATCAAAGTAAACCTTGAGTGGGTGGTGAAAAGCCAAAGCAGGTTAAGGAAGAAAATCACTAAAGGTGACTTTAGAAACAGTTCAAATGGATTAAGAGCAACAGATGGGAAATCCATGAGGAATAGAAATGGCAGGTGTAGGGACTAGAAGATAGGTAGTCCCTGACGGATGTGGCAAAATATCTGACTTTCAACTCTAAAACCTTATTTTGAAAAATAAAAACAGATGAAGTATGGAAAACAAATACTCTGCTGTTTCCTTTCCTTAGCCAAGCTTTTTAAATGGTAGGTTAGTAATACTGTGGTGTAAGTATTATTATGTACCAGCCACTGTGCTGAAGAATGGCCTCACATTGTGTATTATTATGTAATCAACAACCCTTTCAGGTAGGTGGTATTGTCCTTACTTTTACATGTGAGGAATTCAGAAATTGAGATTATGTAATTTGTTACATATAGCTGGTGGTTCACCTGTCCGTGAAGTAGCAAAGCCAGGATTCATTTCTTCCTGACTCCCAAGTGTACACACTCTTAACTACCAGGTTAGAAATAGGCCTAATAACATGAGGTTAGAATTAAATGTTAAATTTTATGTTTACTTTAAAATTTTTACTTTTGGGGCGCCTGGGTGGTTCAGTGGGTTAAAGCCTCTGCCTTCGGCTCAGGTCCTGATCCCAGGGTCTTGGGATCGAGCCCCGCGTTGGGCTCTCTGCTTAGCAGGGAGCCTGCTGCCTCCTCTCTCTCTGCCTGCCTCTCTGCCTACTTGTGATCTCTGTCTGTCAAATAAATAAATAAAATCTTTAAAAAAATAAAATAAAATTTTTACTTTTACAAGAAAATTTGTTTACTTTAAAGCCCTGTAAGCCTAAAATAAAGCCAACCTAGTTTGACTTTAAAATAATTTTCTCCTAGATTAAAGTGGATTGCTAAAGTGTCCTTTTATGTATGTGTTACGTTAATAGTTCAGTCATTTGTTTTCTCATTCATCATTCATCTGTAAAAATTTAGGCCAAAAAATATCATTGAATTTTGCTCTCTGAGAAAGCTAGTTTTCACCTAGGCAAGATTATACTTGATTCAGAAGGGGGTGCCACTTTTCAAATGACTTAAATTTTTTAAATTTCACTTCATATTTTACTCACAAAATCCAAACTTATTTTTATTCTTGAGTTCTATCTACTATTTCTTTCCTTCTTTCTTCCTTTCCTTTCTCTTTCCTCTTCCTTTTCCTCCTTTCATAGGCTCCACACCCAATGTGGGGCTTGAACTCAGGACCCTGAGATCAAGAGTCACATGCTCTACTGACTGAGCCTGCCAGGCACCCCCGTATCTGTAGTAGCATGTTAGCATTTTTAAACTATTGGTCCATTTTTCTTTTTCTTTTTTTTAAAGATTTTATTTATTTATTTGACAGACAGATCACAAGTAGGCAGAGAGAGAAGCAGGCTCCCTCCTGAGCAGAGAGCCCAATGCGGGACTCAATCCCAGGACCCTGAGATCATGACCTGAGCCGAAGGCAGAGGCTTAACCCACTGAGCCACCCAGGTGCCCCCCATTTTTCTTTTTAAAAAATGTTTAAAGATTTATTTATTTATTAGAGAGCATGGAAGGGGGAGGGTCAGAGGGAGAAGCAGACTCTCTGCTGAGCAGGGAGCCTGATGTAGAACTCAGTCCTGGGACTCCAGGGTCATGACCTGAACCGAAGGCAGTCGCTTAACCACCTGAGCCACCTAGGCACCCCCCCTTCTCCATTCCTCAAGGACTTAGTGAAAGAGGTTGTTAAACAACTTCACTTATTTGTGTGCAACACGTGTGTGTGTGTGTGTGTGCGCGCATGCACAAGAACACAAAATTATGCATAAAAGTAGCCAATGTAGTGGTGTGAAGAACCTGCTTACGCACTCTTAACGTGAAGATGCTCTCTCCCCGATACGGGAGGAGAGATGGCCTTAGAGTACTTTTCCAGATAAATTAATAATGGCTTTAGATTATTCCAGGTATTTTCTTTACCACTGTTGTATTTCATGAAAATCTGAGCCGTATAGAAAATATATAGGTCAGTAGCAATCGGTAGTTTTGTTAAAAGCCTATTAATTCTTAAGAACTATTAATATCTTGCTTGTAGAATTCTGTGTAATTTGAGCCATTGCTCACAGTAATGGGTATTTCAGAATAGAATCAGGGATTCTTTGTTCATCAGTCCTGAATTTAAGGTCACCGTGATAGTAATGTGACACCATATTGGGGAGGAGCCTTAAAGCTCATTTACTGTGCCTAAGTTCTCAAGTCATTTCTTTGAGTTTGTAACTGATCAGTTGGCCTGGTTCTAAGAAAACTAGTTATTGACAAAAATTCCACAAAGTTTTTGTTTTGGTGTAGATGAAATGTTTGCCAGAGGGAGGTTATTAATAATGTGAAATGTTACATTAATAATCTGGCCAGTGTTACCCGAAAAGTCAGTGTTAATTGCTTTTTAAAAAATAACATTTATGTATTAATTTTAGTGTTGCTTTTATCTTAATCTGGACAATAGGTCAAAGCAATGATAAATGCTCTTAAAATTTACCCAGAGATTTTGTCTAGGGCAGAATATATTTAAGTGTCCATAGATGGATGTAGTAGCCTTGAAGAAAGAAGGTTGAGTAACTGTAGTCTACCAGCTGAACACTCAACATAAAGTCTCAATATGTAATTTATGTGATCTTGTTTAGTCAGTAAACATTTGAAAAAACATTTAAATAATTCTAATGAGATAACAAACCCAAGTTGAGGCATCTTCCTGTCTTCTGGTGTTGAAAATTCTTAATCTTATTTTATTAATGTAACATGTTTTTCATCTTAAAAGGAAGGTGGCAAAAATATGGACAATAGCTGCTCGTTTATTTCTCTGTAGTGTGAGCTCTCAATAATGAGTAGGAACGACCCAAAATTCCCATTCTGGATTTTACCTTTGAAAGGTATTATGAAAGTAATTAACTTGTTTTTCTTTCAGAAAGTGCAGTAAACATCTCCATCAAGGTGTTAATGCTTAAGAAAGCATATTAAATGGATCAATCTTAATACATCATCGACCAGATCTAGATAATTGGCTAAAAGTCAGCTATTTATTAAAAAGTTTAGTTTATACCTAACATTGATAGTTGATTCGTGATCCATTCATTTCACAACCATGGAGTGTTCTATGTGTTCAGAGTTAGGAGTGTATTAGTAATCCGTGACCATTATCTTCAAAGAATTCGGAGTAGATTCTGGGAGGCAGTAATAGATTTATAAATCACAGTGACAGTCATCAAACCAAACCTTCCAGAAACACCACTGGAAACTTAAAAGCTATTTTGTGCTCCTGTTTCAGCTCATAACTGGAACACATGAATAATGTGTGTGATTTCAGTTACTCCTGGTGAGCAGAAAAGTTTGTAAACTGTGTCATGATTCTTTTTGTTTAGCTAACTAAAAACATAGTGTCCACTGGATATGATCAAAGTAAGTTGATCCTAAGAATTTTAACCTATACAGTTTAATTTTTAAGAACATATAAATAATATAAAGATGAGGTGACTATGTCTGAATCTGAAAGAACAAGTGTGAAGGTAGGTTTCCTTACATTTTTATCTTTCTGTTACTGAAAACTTTCAACCTTTCAGTGCAAAATCTCTGGTCATGGTTGAACTAATAAACAGTTCTCTGAAACATTTCTTCCCTCCCTGAAGATAAACAGACATACAGATGCTGCTTTGTGCAAATGGGATAGATTTACTAAAAATAACTCTCTTCTCCATTTCCTTAACTCATAGAGTTCCTCATGTGATCAGGCTGTCTTCGTACTTCACTATTGTCTTTTTGAAGCTGATGAGTCTAGTGTCTGGTAATACATTTCTTGTCACAGTATTACAGGATTTTAATACACGTGACAGGAGCCACTGCTGAGGTGCTTGAGAAAGAAAAGATACGATGGCCCCTTTTCCAAAAAGACTCCGGACTACATGTGTCATGAGACTATGGTTTAACCCACCAGCTTAGCCTCCCTCACAGCTTGCAGCCTCTTGCTTTTCACTCATGAACCTTCTCCTTTTTACAAAGTTCTCTAAGACCTGTAGCTGCCAGCTGGAACTTCAGTCCGCAGGAGAGAACTGAAGTTAACATGTTGACAGAATTTCAGTCAAACATACATTGACAGAAGAGCTAATACTGAGTGTCTCCAATGGGCTGTCATTGTTTTAAAGTTACTTGAACTTAAGTGTTTAAGTGTGGAAACGGAGGTCCGGAGATAGGGTGGTCTAAGACTTACTCCGGAGCATGAGTAGCCAATCTGGTATTGGGGGGGGGGGTGTGTGCTGCTGATAGCCCAGCTTACATTTTAACCACCACCCTGTACTGCCTTCTGGATTTTACTTGCTCTTTGCTGTATTATCAGGTAAATGTCATTGTGCTTCTTTGAAATAATAGAATAAATTAGATACTGCTAACTGCTTTGTTAGACTGGTGGTCTTCCCAGCTCAGAACTAAAGATGGGGCCAAAAACTAGTTTCAGGAATAAGAGCTTAAGAACTATGTTGTATTGTGATAGTAAAAGTACTGATCGCCCCTGAAGAGCTGTGCAACTTCCCTTTGGAAAGAAATGCTAATGAGCAGCCTCCGGTAATCGAACAATGCTTCTTCAACCTGTGTATGATTTTTCAAACTGCTCTTTTTTTTTTTTGTATTTGTAACAAAAGCCACAAACATCTTTGATTTGCGATTTCCTCTTATGTGTTTTAAAACCTCTCCTAGTTAGTGGGTTAAGGATTTGCTTTAAATTACTTTTAATAAAATGGAGCCAGGCTTGTTGGTATTTTATCTGCAATCATTATGCTCTTACATGGAATTCAATTTTATTGTCTTTCTTTCCAGATTGGAGTTCTTACTCTTTGAAGGTAAAAGCCACTTTATTTTTGTAAACACTTCTTAGTTGCCCTGTTTTGTACCTTCCCTGGCTTTCTTTTATGTATTTGAAGTGGCTACCTGAAGGTCATGAGGTATGCTGGGTGCATATATAACCATGGCTTTGTGTAGTGCTGATTATCCTTTTTTTTTTTTTTTTAAACACTTTTCTGATTACTTGCAGTTCTCTTTCCATTTGTGTGTTTGCATTTTGGAAGTGGGGTTATTATTGTTTCCATTTCACTACATAACTCACAGGATTTGCCTACACTAGGGTTACAGAATAAAGCTAGAGCAGAACCAGGACTTACGTCCTGGTAGTTTTCCTCTCACTTTGATTCCTGGAGAAAGAAGCCTGTGAGTTTACCCAAGCAAAGTTGAGTGGCATTCTGATTGACTGCCTGTTAACTTTGGAAAAATCTGTTCTCTAATAGTAATAGCCTCTGTGTGTATGTTTGTATGTATGTGTATATGTATATACACACATACATGCACCCAGCTGGTGGATAAATAATTCAGCAATATCAGAACTGGGGTTTATTTAATGACCTGGAAGGTAGTCATCAAAGTCAGGCTGGCTCTAGTTAAACTTAGCATCAAGACCAACTTCTGTTCCAGATAGACATCTGATGAACCAAAGCACCCTTGGTTGCTTTGGGGCTCCATCCAGCTCTGTTCTGCCTAGAAGATTTGTAATCACAGATCATTTTCGTTGCTTTTGAGTCCAAATCATGGTGCTGATGGCAGCAGTGACCTTCATGTCATTTCAGTTACCTTTTTCTCGCCATCACTGTCCTTGATCTTGTTATTTTTGAGGCAGACCTCAAAACTTCTCTGGCTTTTGCTGGCTTGGTCTGATCCACACTTCTGTGGATTTCCTTGTCCCCTATAATGTCCCTTCCCTGTGTCTTTTGTCTCTCTTTAGGGAACTTCAAGCACTGTTAGGACTACTGGATTTTACATCTCTCACCTGAGTCTTTCATTCTCATATGTACCTCCAGATCACATAAAACTTGATAATGTTGAAAAATAGTTACCAGTTTCTGTTCATTTAATAGGCGCTTAATGAATACATATGTTCCTGCCCTGTACTGGCACTGGGGATACAAGGCGGGGCATCTGGCATAAGGAAACAAAGCTTTATAGATCTAGCCATAGAAGAATTCAGGTGTTTGGGCAGCCCTCTTGATCTTACAGGTTCCTTCTATTAGATTTTCTATTAACCAAGTTATGCTTATTCTTTTTTTTTTTTTTAATGCTTATTCTTCTGTGGTTTTTTCTCCTTAATTTCTTTAGTCATTAATCTACTATCCTAGGGTGGCAGTTCTTTATCTTCTAAGAGAATGACTTGGAACCAATGTAGGAAAAGGTATCAGACCAGTTACACTGTAATACTGGAGTTCATTGGAAAACGTTTGTTAAAACATTTAAATGTTTAGATGTAAACATAAATGAAAAAAACATTTAAATGGAAGACATTTAAATATAAAACCATTCTAGGCATTCAGCAATATCTTCTAAATCAATTATATTTTACTCATTACAGCAGTGTTTACGTTCAGATCTAGATGGTGATTTGGGAGCGCCACCTTTAGATAATATTCTAGGTACTAAAAGTACAGCAGTGGAGTAAGACAATCTTTTCCCCTTTTGGAGCTAGTGATCTATTAAGGGGGGAAAAATTCACATTTAGTCTTCTTGACCCCCAAGGCCAAGCCTTAAAGGTGAGGACGGCATTGCTCTGTGATTTACAAGTCGGTTCCTAGATTGTTTCACCTCTTCCTCATTGTCCTAGTCAGTCTCTTTTGCTACTCTGTCCTGTACAGCTGCCGGAATTCTCAAAATGCCAGCATTCCCATTACATCATGGTCACAAATCGAAGTTCTTGAAATTTGAGGCCTTTCATGTGCTTCTTGTCTCCCCTTTCAGACCTTTTATTCCTTTCCTAATCTAACTGTGATTCTACTTAAACCTTTACTGTTAGCTTGGGGAAAGTTATACTGCCTTTGTCCAGGTCACTCGATTCCTCCCTAGCAATTATTTTGGAGATCATTCCATTTTCTTAAGAGACTTGGATTGCAATGGGTTCATTCATGAAGTAACCAGAATACATGGCAGAGCGATCATAAATGCCGTGTACTGAATGACTTTAGACTCCAGCCAAAACTCCCAGAAGTATTTAGAATTAATTAAATGGCAGTTCGACAAGATTGTATTGTACCTTGTTACCTAGGTGCCATGGGTAACAATATGTAAGAAAATGCAGAAGGGTCGGAATTAATCATTCGGTTATGAGAGTTTGCTGTCAGGTTTTGAAGTGAACGTCGTGACTCAAAGGGGTTGCCTGCTCTGGTAGAGAACGTAGACTACACAGTCGGAAACAGCCTAGTTGGCCAGTCCTGGCCTAGAAATTGCACAGGTGAGTACATAGGTTTTCACATGCTTCTGTGTTTTCTGAAAGTAAATGTGCCGGGATGTTACTGCAATAGTCATCCATACTACACGTGAGATTGTTTAAAAGAATTTTTTCTCTAGTCAGGGTGATAAACTACTTTAGATGAAGTCCGTTAGACTTGCCTCCTTACGACATCTGCGCTCCAGCTGTCTTCCTGGGGAAAGTGCAGAAGACAGGCTTCTTGATATTCCGACCTTTGACTTGCTGCCTAATCCAACACCCCTCACACTAGTCAAAGAATAGCTCCATTCATTGAGTTCCTGTGTACCAGACATGAACCTCGGTGCTTTCCGTTTCCTTAGTATTCGCTGTAACTCCTGAGTTAGGTGGCGGTATTAGTGTATCACAGGTTTACCAGTGGGAAAACAGGCTTAGCCAGGGTTGTGCAGCTAGTGTGTGACAAAGCAAGTAGGAGAATTAAGACTTCCTTTCCTTTTTATCTTTCTCTACAAGTATGTATGCAGCTTTTTAGAGCGAGAGACAACATCTTTTCTTACATTAGACTTATTGTGGGAAGGGTTTGAATGACAAGCTTAAAAGAGCAAAAGGCTTGTTCTAGAATATAAGGTTTAAGTTTGGAGAAATTTGCCATTGTGTGCTTCTCTTGCCCTGCCCTCAGCATCATAGACTACTTCCTTTTCTGTATTTTGTGATTGATTCATGTTTACTTCTGTATAAATACAGAAGCTTCAGAGGAAAGACACTTGCTAGTATAACCTGGTCGCTTTGGTTATCCCTAGAGCAATCTGGAACATTTCAGTTCACCCTTCATTTAGCACGTGGACACACTGTATGGGTAAGGGCACGCTGCCTCCCGTCTCCTTCTGACACCAGTAGCAGTAGTTGGTGCCAGGCGAGGAGAGGAGAGCTACCTTCTACGTAGGCCCACGACTTCTATGCCCAGACAACATCTTACAGAATTTACCTGAAGCGGTTGTGAAAGTTAGGTATCCTTAGACACCTTCTTAAAATCTGGACTCAATTGCAGCCAGTCCGGGAGATCCCTGCTTTTGCTCTTGCAAAATTAAAAATAATAGCCAACTAAAAAAACCACTTCGGTGAATTATGTGTGTTGTGTGTAGCGCTACCATTTGTTAAGTGCCTAGTGCATGTCAAGTATTGGTGCCAAGTGTTTTCGGGCGGTCTGTTTTAATCTTCACAGCCTCACCGATGGAGACACTGAGATGCAGGAGCCATGATTCAGATACCCAGTAACTGGTTTGTTCAAAACTAGAATGCCAGAGTGTCGTAGAGCGTTCCTGTTTTGCTTCTGTTTCAAGTTTGGTGTTTCTCTCTCTTTACCTCGGTCTCCCTCTACCCCATGTTCTGTGTTTGTTGGGTCCCCCCCCCCTTTATTTCAGTGATTTTTGTTTTATTTTGTTTTTATTCTTTTTCAAAGGGTTTTCGCATCCTCAGAATTAGAAAACTGGGAATTTATTCATAAGTTTAGAGATTTTATAAAAGACTTCAAAATAATTATACTTAATTGACTTTGTGTCTGAAAATTTTTCATTTTGAATTGTTATTTAGGAGGAGGGCTATTAAAGTGTTCTCTTTGCCCGTGTATGATACATTTTAGATCTCCCACCTTTTTTCCTGGAAATTATCAGGAGATGGTGTAGAGGTTTGGTAAGTAACACAGTTTGATTTTGTGTGTCTCAAGGGTTTCTCATTTAGTCACATATTTGAATTCCTTTATTCTGGCCTTCTTTCCCCTGGTGATTCTATTTGCAGTATTAACTAAAAATCCTTGTGCTAATGCTAATTTTGATCTTTTTTTTCACTAGCATGTATTGGATCACTCAGACTTGAAGAAGGACGTAGGTAAAAAGTATCATATGGAACATTTTCTACAAATTAGGGTTATGAAATCTCCTTCAGTTGCATACCTGCCATATTCAGTGTGAAAATTATTTATAAAACAATTTAAATGGTATAGATTTTGCCAAAATGATTATGGGTATTTTGATTCTCTTTTATAAATGTAACATCAATTTTCTTAATCCTTAGGATCAGAAAAGGTGGTTTCATGTTACATTAGGAAATAGTTATCACTTTGAAGTATTTCCCCTTTGTGTGAAATTTTATGCAGGACTTCAATTACTTAAAAAATGAATAGCAAACATTAAAACACATTTTAGATTTATCAGAATCAGGCCTTACTCCTGCTCTGTCTCAGATGCTTTCTTAGATCCTCAAAACCCTCATTGGGTTATAAATCCCCATCCATGTCTCAGTTCTGAGCTAGCTATGCCAAGATGAGTCCTGCATATCCTTGTAAGTTCTTCTCTAAGACTATAAGTTGTAGAAGACCAAAAAACCTTGGAAATGGCTTCATAAAGTTGTTTAAAACATCCTTTGTTTTAAATTATACATAAAGTTAGTGACACCAAAAATTTTAACACATTAATTTTTCCATCAGGTATTCTTTGACAACTAAATGCCTGCAGTGTTTTTTTCCCCCACTTGGAATTACCTGAAGTTTGCTTAAAGTCCATTTATTTGTAGAAGAACTTTGTAGTGAATGACTGAAAAGGACTAGGTTCTTCTGCAAAGTCAGAACATTAGTTTCCACATATGTGTAATATATATTCTCTCTTTTCCTACTTTGTCTTGATAATCAAATCTTTTAGGAATAAGGCTGATGGCAATCTAGAAGAAATTTAGAACAAGCCACATTCTACATCTCCTTTATAGTAATCTAATTTAGCAAGATACCCGAGTATCTGGTAGAATCACTAGTCCACTGAAGAATTTACTTCAAAACAAAAATTAGTGGAGAGCAATCAAAGATTATTAAGGCATCTTTGATTTTAAGTAGTTTGTCATCAGTAGGAAATCCACTTGGTCTGTAGAAATTTATGTTCAGTGGAGTTTTAGGAATTAACCTATTTTATAAAGCAAGGAGAAACTGTTAATAATGCAGGTGTGGCTGTGACTCGGAAATACTATGTCCATTTATTTCTGTAGGTGACGTTCCAGGTTACGTAACAGTTGCTGGCAAAATTCATTTAAATTCAGGTATTCCAACTTTGCTGCTTTGATTTAGCACCGTTCTTTAAAGTTAGCTGAAGAGGGGCACCTGAGTGTCTCAGTGGATTAAGCCTCTGCCTTCAGCCCAGGTCATGATCTCAGGGTCCTGGGATGGAGTCCCACAGCAGGCTCTCTGCAATCTTTAAAAAATAATAATAATAATTAAATATTAGCTGAAGACTCGGTTTAGTTGGAAAATGAGGGCCCGAGAAATGGAGCTGTGTGTTTAGTATGTTAGTGTTCTCGTGAAAAAGGCAGGCAGTAACTGACTTGCCAGTGATTAAAAGATAGTCATACATTTAGGATTTCTTTCCCTTTGAAGTTTGGGCTAGAAGTTAGTAGCCTTCGGCTCATGAAACTGCAGCAGCTTCTGTCCCTGCCCCTACATCTCCACCTAAGGGGGAAGAGTTACTCCGGAAAGTAGGCTCCATTCACCTTGTCCCTTAACAATCTGCCGTGACCTTGATTTCTAAAGGTTCTCAGAACCAAAGGCAAGAAGAAAGGGAAGAAGAGAATGCTAATCCTATAAACTGTTTGCAGCCTCTAATTTAACCCTTTGGGTGATATATATGAAAACTGTTTGTTTTTGACTATACATCTGCCTCTAGTTTCAGCGCTGATTTTTTTTTTACCTGAAATTTCCAGGAGCTTAGTTCAGTGTCTTAAAGAAAGTGGAGGGGGACGGCCCACAAATGTTAGAGGAGAATTATGCAAGGAAAGTATTTTTCTCAAAAAGATAATAAAGAGATTGCAGGGAATGGAGTGAGGTCAGCATTGGGGAGGTAGAAAGTGATAAAAGTAAGTATTAAATAATTTGTGATCTGATTTTGCCTTCTGTATGGTTTACTTATAACTAACATGAAATGAGTGTTTCCTTCCCTAAGTGTGCATTTGGGGAAGAATGGGAAGCCAGCCTGGAGGCACACATTTGCAGCAGGTAATCTATATCCAGGTGGCAGAAATGCTTCTCTAATGGTATTCAGTCCAAGAGCAGCAGCCTCTCCAAAGGAAAACTATATAAGTAATCACAAGTCTGATCACCTTCACCATCATCTGCTGCTAACAGATCAGACAAGGCTTCATGAAGGATATTCTGATGGTTTTTAGATTGTCAGGAAAGTATATACAGAAAATATGCTCAGTTGGTTTTTTTCTGGCTCCCTATTCTCCTGATAATAGTTAGCATTTCACAACTCAAATAATCTTAACACTTGAGTATGATCTCTTAAAATGCATTTTCATGAGCTGAGGCTGCAGAGATCTCTCATTTTGTGGGCACAGCTTACACGTGACACTTGTTTACTCTTAATGCCAGCGCATCCCCAACCTTGGAGACGATGGCTTTTTTAGACTTGGTGGCTGTTTTGCCTTAGTGAACAAAACCTAGCCTGCACAGCGTTCGATTTTTCTGTTTGGCCACGAGCCTGCATTGAGAACCAAGTCAAGAGAAATGAGTGGAAGTGTTGAGACAGAGCCAGCAGCTATCCTTAAAATACGTTTAAGTCAAGTGTGTGTTTTTGTGGTTTTTGTTTGTTTTTTAGAGACAGGTTATTGAACCCACCTCAGTTAGGGACACTGAATTTTGGGTTTAAGTAAATAATGTTACTCATTTTACATTTTGAAAGTAATATTTCAAAGAACCATGCAAACACTTAAAAATGTAGCTAGATTTGTTGCAGGCCAGAGAAATAAGGCTATTATCATGTGATTCTTGATTACTTACGCCATAGAGGACAACATAAATACAGATACCGCTCAAGGTAATTTGAAGGGCACTTTTTTTATGTGGGCTAGCTGATATCCTCAGACTTTACTTCGAATGAATGATTGGTAGTACCTGTGAAAACTTGGCACGAGGACTTACACTTTTTCTCATCTCCAGTGTCCACTTCTATAAACCAGGCATGAAGAGAAACAAAAACTAATTTCGCAGATCACGAGGTTTATTCTGTAAAACCAGTAGGATGGAACAAGTATAACTACATTTCTCAGAGTCTCCCCTCCCCACCCCCCAACCACCTTTTGAGTCTACAGGGACAGTTGAGAGGTCAGTCAGGCTCTGAATAAGTGTATTAGGTTATAGTCGAGGATTTTGAATACGGAAGTATTTAGGAGGACAGGGTTTACCTCTGACCTTGAAGGTAAGATTTACCATGAAAATTCATAATGAAAGACTGAAGAATGATCAGTTTCAAAATACAAACCTTAAAATTTAAGAATTGTTGGCTATTACAACAGTAACAAAGCATTAGAGACCAGGGTATCTAAGAACAGAGGTCAATTGCTGACTCCGTCTGCTGGTAACTTTAGCAGATCTAATCCGGATGCCGCTTTAGCCCTATAGCAGACAGCAGTGTTTTATTTTTGCCTTATTTCCAGATAGGAGTTTAACACTGGTGCTTTGCCACTGTTAAATAGCTTTGAACAGTGTCTTGCTTCAGAAACGATTAACCTGTGAATAGGTCTTCCCTTTGAATGTTTTTTTAACTGCAGACTAAAAAGCATTAAAAATGGCCCAGCATCCCTGTAGCTTGTTCTCAAACGGTTTTTGCTTAATTTCTCAGGTCATTTGAAATGGGGATTCCTTTTTTTCTTTTTCTTCCCATCCCGCCCCCAAACTGAATTTTGCTTTTTTGTCTCTATGAGTGAAAACATGAGTCCCTTCTGTGCTTTGCTACCAGAATCTGACATCAGAGCAGCT
Organism: Taxidea taxus jeffersonii; assembly: GCA_003697995.1. NCBI lineage: Eukaryota > Metazoa > Chordata > Mammalia > Carnivora > Mustelidae > Taxidea > Taxidea taxus. Next base: position 6,030 of record ML110071.1, on the reverse strand, counting down.
GTTGCCATATCTGATTTTCATGCATAGGTTTTTCTGGGATGGGAAGCCTATCAAATCCAGTGTTTAATAGGACAACTTGAACAAATTCACTGGCTTTCCTTGCTGTTAGCAAACACCTGATCATTTTATATTCCCTACACTTCTGGAATGCCAGTCCAAAGGTAGAAGTTGTGGGCAGGAAAGGAGGGCACTTTGATCATGTCCGATAAACAGACGTTTTGAGGTTTGTTTTCCTTAAAAACCTAACTCTTCAGGACTGGATGTGTTCATTATAGTTTTTTTAAATTGCTTATTATGTTTATCGTTTGTGAATTAGTATTCTGCCCTTGTCCCTAAAGGTAGTTTTATATGCTAACTTTTGTTTTGCCTTTCTAGCTGCTAAGATAGATAATGGTTATTGCAAAGTGCACGTTTTTAAATGGTCTCCAGTGTCGACTGCTGAGCCAGTGATGGAATGAGTACATTGAGGAAGAATGTGTCATTTGGAATCCAGGACCATTCAGCAAGAATAACTGCCTGATACATGGTCAGAATGCTCAGACTCTTATGGCGTATCATTGGCTTTCTCTTCCATTCCCCTAAAAGCAAGTTTTCTTGGCCTGAGTTCCCCTAATCTAGCTATCCTCATTTCCATTTCCAGAGTAGTGACCTAGTTCTGTCATTTTGAGGTTGAAGTGTCAATATGTGAGTAAAGCAAACATATTTAATGATTTATAGAAAGCAAAAAAAATTGTGAACTACTAAGTGTAGAAAGTTTTAATTTTCAGTTTATGATTTTGCAAAGCATAAAGACATTTCTTGGTTGTTAATTCTACATGAATTATTCAATGCTTTTCTCCTCTTACCTAGTTAATTTTAATGCTAATTTCCTATAACTAAGAAAGCAATTGAATAGCCTTTTAATTTAAAGCTTGTACTAATGATGGAGAAAGTTCATCTTTTTTCTGATTTAAGTGGGATGTAAATATCAATTTCAAATTGGACTGGCAAATTAGAAAATCACTTAGAACAACTTGGCATTTTTTATTCCGATTGTTAGAACTGTTTCTCCTTTACATTTATACTGCAAAATAAATCAAGGACATGGACTCATACTAAAATGATCAACTTGTATTTGGTCTTCGTAGGAATTAGGTCTTTTTTGTTTGTTTTTAAAGTAAGCTCTGTGCCCAGTGTGGAGCTTGGACCTATGACCCCGAGATCAAGACTCTTGCATGCTCTACTGACTGAGCCAGCCAGGTTCCCCGTCTTGGGAGTCGCCTTTTTTCACTCAACATTTGTCAAAGGAGCAAACAAAATTTTAGGCTGTTGTGAACTAATTCCCTTTAGCTTGACTAAGCTGAGTTTCATCAAGGAGTAGAACATGTATTTCATTTCCACATACTTTAAGGTATGACTCATCCCTATTGAAGTTGTGAGACTCAAAACTACGCCCGAATCACTTAATTTTATGTCCTTCCCTGTTTACTGTGTCTGACCTTCAAGATTTCGTGGCTGATGCTGAAATGGAAGCCAACCAGTGCAGAAATTTGGGGGAAAATGAACCTGAAGAATGCAAAGGGAAGTAGGAATTCATTTCTAGCATTCCCAAACCTGCTTTGTCATGTCAACGCCACAGCAGTCAGAGGAAAAGAACTGAGTTCATGGAAATTACCAGCTAAGCCTTACATCTTTAATGTTTTTAGGAAATATTCTGCAAAGGTAAGTGAAATATCTGTTTTGGAGAAAGACTCTATTAGGTATTTTTAAACTAATTGTTTCATATTAGTAAAGACAGACAGCTGCTTAATTCTGAGCTTCAGAAAGTCTTGCTCCCGTTTGGTTTGGTTCCCAGTATTGTGGAGAAGGAAGGGTTCGGCCAACATGGAGCTTTTCCTCTGCTTCTCAGCAGTGAAGCCGGAACTTGCGTTGAAATGTACAGAGTGCTGATTTTTGTTATTTTGTGCTCGCATTCTTTTCTTGAATTGTATTGTAGTTTTAATTTTATCCCTCCCTGTATCTGTAGAAAACTAATTTTTTTTATAGAAAACTTTTTAAGTGCTTCAGAGTTACTATGAGAACTACATTTGCATTGTGTGCAGTGAAGTAAGAGTGAAATTATGGGTTTTTATAAGGTCTCCATTCACCTCCACCTCTGTTGGTTTTGTAGATGATTTTTTAAATTGCTAGGATTAAATTATTTCACATTCATTACACACCTGTGTGTCTGGCATTGCGCCAAACCCTGGAATACCAAATGGACTAGCACAGGATTCGTGTCTTTAGAAGCTCATTTTTTAACTGATCATGATAGAGATGGAACTCTAGTTTAGGAAATAAAAATCTTAACAAAATGAGGCTAATTACATTTCTCCATCAACAGTCCCCTCTAGCTTGTGAGTCTGGATATGACACATGCATCTGAAAGATCCCGTGCTTGTGGCACTTGAGAGAAAGAAAGTGTGTGTGTGTGAAAGAGAGAGATTTGCAAAAACACTTCATATGTGTTAAGTACTCCTCTAAGCTCTTCACATATATTTTTTTTAATTCTCACAACTCTCCTATGAGATAAATGCTACTAACGCCCATTTTCTAAATCATTAAGGCAGAGAAGTTAATTAACTTGCCTAAGTTGGCACAGTTGTGTTCCAGGACCCAGTATTTGAACCCAACAGGCAGATTGCAGAACTTGCACTCTGCAGATTGCCCTACCTGGCTGTGAGTACCCATAGAACATTACAGTGTTTTTTTTTGTTTGTTTGTTTTGTTTTTTTTTTAATTTAATCTCTACACCCAGCATGGGGCTCAGGCAAATGACCCTGAGATCAGAAGTCAAATGCTATACCAACTGAGCCAGCCAAGTACCCCCCAAAACATTCCAAATTCTTCATGAAATTTTTGAAAGGGAAAGTTCTAAGAGCAACTCTCCCTCCCCCAACGGTATGTGCACACACAAAGTTGAAAGGCCTGAAACTGAGAAACAGAGCTTGCTTCAGTTTTATTTTATGTCCAATACCTGTTGTCCCTCGAGTTTACTCCTTTCTTTTTGGAATGTGGATGTTTTCTCTAGCTGCTAAATCATGAGAAAATACAACTGCCGAGACTTTTCCTAGGTTTCTTTAAAAAGTACATTAGGCTCCAGTGCAAAAGTAGGAAACTGCTCTGAGAACCCCAGGTAGGTAATTTACATCCTGTTGTACGCAGTTTATTTGAAGCTTCTGCACCTCTGTCCCCTGTTGTTTTTATACTTCTGTAAATCTGATTTGACCTTTAATAAAGTGTTTTCTGAAGTGAGTGTTTTTTTGGTCTCATTTCCCTTTTGGCTTTGTATCTCCTTTGGTCACCTGCTGTATGTTAGTGCCACCCGTTTCAAAATCGGTGGTTTCAGTTAGGTAGAGCTGCTGTATACCCAGTACTGTCGAGAGTTAAGAAATCTATATGCCAAGGTTTTGCTCTTAGCTCAGTGCAAGTGCCACCCAGTACTAAAATGGGCAGATTTATAGAGAAACCAGATGTCATAAAATGAATGTGAACAATGGTTGAGTATCTGAAGCAATTTTGTCATGAAACATCTACCTTGGTGAAATCAAGTTAACTATTCCATGATTAACTGGAGAAACGGATTTGATCTTATTCTAGATCAGTGTTTCTCAAACCAGTGTGTATGTGAATCACCTGTAGGTTGTTAAAATACAGATTTTGATTCGGTAGGTCTGGGGTCAGCCTGAGAATCTGCATTTCTTTTCTCAACAAAAGTAAGTTTTATTGAAATAAAATTCATATAAAATTCGCTCCTTAAAAATGTACAATTTGGAGGGGTTTTGGGTTGTTTTTTTTTTTTAAGCATGCAGTTATGCGAACCATCACCATTGTCTTAATTTCAGGACATATCTTCCCTGCCAGAATAGAGATCCTGTACCCATTAGCTGCTTTCTCCATTTACCACCACATCTGCTCCAAATTTCTGGCAACCACTGATCTACTTTCTGTCTCTGTTTACATTTCACATAAATGGAATCATACGTTACGTGGACTTCTGTAACTGGCTTCTTTCATTGAGTATGTGTTCAGGATTCCTCCCGGTAATGTGTATCAGGTCCTTTGTTCTTTTTATGGCCGAATAATTTTCCATTGCATGGACATTCCATACCACATTTTGTGTATTCGTCAGTGGATGGACATTTGGGTTGTTCCTTTTGGCTGCCATGAACTCTGCTGCTGTGAACATTTGTGTACAAGATTTTATGTGGACATGTGTTTTGTTTCTATAAGGACTAGACCTTTAGGAGTGGAATTGTTGGTTCATATGGTAACTTAAAAAAGAATTGTGGTAAGGACATTTATGAGATTCACCCTCTTAAATTTTTTTGACTTTTTTTTTTTTTTTTTTAAAGTAACCTCTACTCCAGTGTGGGGCTTGAACTCAAAACCCTGAGATCAAGAGTCGCATACTTTACCGACCCAGCCAGCCAGGTGCTCCAACTCTCTTCATTTTTTTTTTTTTAAGATTTTATTTATTTATTTGACAGATCACAAGTAGGCAGAGAGGCAGGCAGAGAGAGAGGAGGAAGCAGGCTCCCCGCTGAGCAGAAAGCCCAATGTAGGGCTGGATCCCAGGACCCTTGGATCATGACCTGAGCCAAGGGCAGAGGCTTAACCCACTGAGCCACTTGGGTGCTCCTAACTCTTCATTTTTAAGTGCACACTTCCGTATTGTTAACTTCAGCACAGTGTTGTGCAGCAGATCGGTCATATGTTAACTTTAAAATTTTGAGGACGTGCTAAACTCTTCTTCGAAAGGGGCGGTACCCTTGGAGAGTCTGCATTTCTCGTGAGCTTCCAGCTGATGCTGAATTGCGGGCTCTAGGTTACATCTGGGCGCTATCGAGTAAACAGGGACATGAACTTAGTCCTACTGGCAGTGTCTGGCCAGCAGCAAACAAGGTGTTTTGGCCCTCACGTGGCCTTGGTGCCTCTCTGTCTTGTTCTTCAGACATCCATCTCACTGCACTTGGGCTTACTCTTCTAGCCTTTGAGCTCTTCATATAAACTGGTATATCTGATCTCTAAGAGGGAAGAGAATATTCATTTTTAGTTTAAAGGCAGCTCTAAGTTGAGAGTGCCCATATAATTTGGCAGAATATTTATAAAGCTCTTGGATGGTGTTCTACAAAATTTCTGGGTGGCTCTTCATATCTCGGGGAATAGAGACAGACAGAATGCGCGGGTGTGTACTTTCCCTTCCAGCTGAGCGCCCTAAATGCAGTTCCTTTGTTCACACAACTAAGATTTGGCATATTGCAAGAGATTTGGATTCTGGGCTTTGGTTTGCAGTTTGATAGGTAAGACTAGATGAGCAAGAAAAGCAAGTACGATGCCAGAAAGTGAGCCAAGGATAGTTTAAAGATCTCTGAGAGTTCAGATGAGGTAGGGTGATGCTGGAGATAGGAGGTGGTAGAAATTAGAAAAGATTTCTTGCAGATGACAGTTGAAGTAAGCCAGGATTTTGGAAAGCACGGTGTCTGAGAGAGGTGCATCCTAAGATGCTGTAGGAGAAGGCACCAAACTACTGAGGTCAGCGGTAGCCTGTGTACCAACTCTTACTGAGTATCTGCCGTGTGCCCAGCCGCACGCCGTGCTGAGCCTTGGGTGTGCTATAAAGGAACAGAGCAAGGCCTCTGCTCTATCATTATTGATCAAGTAGATTTCAGGTGTAATACAGTGTGATCTGTATAAAAATAGCATGTTAAGATTTCAGAAGTAGTTTTAGATATAATTCTTGGGATGGCGCCTGAAGTGAAAGCAGTGAGAGATACAGATCTAAAAGAAATAATAATAATAAATGGGCATGTTATTTACTGCCTTCTGCTTTGAAGAAGTGGCCTAAAAGTCTGAGCAGGAGGCTAGTAGTAAGGGGAGACAGCAGCAGTCTGGGTCTGGGGCTCTCTTCCTTTAGTGCCTGTGTGGCTCTCCACTGTGATCATAAATGGAAATATGGCTTTAGTGGAGATGCAGTGTACTTGGTCTGGTCCTCAGTTTAAAAAAAAAAAA
>ML110070.1:90215-102329 GCA_003697995.1 Taxidea taxus jeffersonii | reverse complement strand
CTAGTGAAAGGAAGAATCAATCGATGCGACAAACTTCATTGCGGTCTTATTTTAAGAAATTGCCACAGTCACTGCAAACTTCAGCAACCCCCACCCGGACCAGTCAGCAGCCAGCGACACTGAGGTACGATCCTCCACCAGCAAAAAGATTACAACTCACTGAAAGGCCAGATGATGGTTAGTATTTTTAGCAACACAATATTTTTTAACTAAGGTACGTCCATTGTTTTTTAGCCATACTGCTATTGTACACTTACTACACCACAGTACAGTGTAAAAGTAACTTTTATAAGCACTGGGAAAGCAAAAACTTCCTTTGACTCACTTTACTGCATATATGCTTTATTGCAGTGGTCTGGTGACAAGCCCACAATACCTCTAAGGTATTGTGGTAAGGTGAGGTATTAAAAAAGGTGTTTTTTAATGAAAAAATTAGTGATATCTGTCTAGAAAAAAAATCAAGGTAGTTCTACCTCCTTCCATAATGAAATAGGTCCTTAATATAATTTAAATTTATCTGTAGCTATTAAAGGTCAACCTTTTTAGGTGGCCAGGCAGAGGCTGCAGTGACTTCAAGTTATAATTAAGACTGTGTGACTAATTCTTTTCCTTGCAAGGGTGACTATTCTTTAGTAAGTAAAGCTGAGTGGCACTGATTATTCAGAGTCACTGTAACCAAAATAATTTGGTTTCAGTAGAAAAGGAAGTAAAAAAGCAATTGTTTTAGTTTCTCACAATACAATCTTAAATGTTCTTTATATCCAACGACTGAATTACAAATGGAGAAACAAGGAACTCCAGTATTTTTTTCATTCTTTCACCTTTTTCTCTACTGACCCATACCCACCATAAAAAGAAATTTAATATCTACCTCTTTCCAGAGTGAAGCAGGTCAAATCCTTCATTTATTTTTTCAAAAGGTAAAACATGGGTTATTAATGGATCCAGTGGAAACTTCTTAGCCATAAAATCAGCCACAAGTTTGGGGACAGAATCTTTACTCTTATAGCCTGAAAAGAAAACATCATTGTAAGTTTCAGCCATGGGTAAGAGGAGAATTGGAGAGGAGACTTTCCAAGCAGAATTAAGAGGAAAGCTTATAGAAAGTGTTATGTCCCACAGGCTTATAAGAGATAGTGTTTCAATATTGTTTTGCCATGTTAGACTTTTTTTTTAATCCATCTGGATAAACTAGGGTTCTTAATTATTAGCTCTCCATAGTGAAATTATACCATAGGTGCTTATTCCCAAAATCAAGGAGAAAATTTAGCCCAATTTTAGGTGATGAGAGCACACATGAATGACTGCTATGGATTTCCTGGGTCCTGTGAGGTATTTCAGTGCCTTGTACCATCATGGGTATGAAAGAAGGGTACTGGAAGATTCTAGTTAACTTATGGGAACACCAAAAATTGTGTCTTCGGACCTTCTGTGTGTATCAGATCCATAAATCTAGTTGATTCAGAGCCTATAGCTTATAAAGGAATTTTAATTTATTTTTAACCATGTTGCTTTTTAAAACCTGGTTTTGTCACTTGTAAAAGGGAAGAACTCCTGAGGTTAATAAGAATTCAGCCATCAAGCCTAACTACATACCACCAAAAACTGCTCCTTTCCAGGTACGTCCAGTCAATAGCAACATGGGGTTCATAGAGAGATTTTGGGAATTAGGAGGTACTCCTACAATGACGCTTACACCATAGGACTCTTGACAGCAGGACAAGGCAGCCACCTGGAATAAAATTAGTATTTAGCATCATTAAAGTGAATTTTCTGATAGTTCCCACTCATGGATGCATGGTATCATGCAATACTGCTTTAGTTAGATTGTGAGTGTGTGTGGGGAAGAGATAATTTCTTTTGTTTCTTTATTCCCCATTGTGCCTAGAATCGTGCTGTGATTTTAGGAAATGTCCAGAAAATCTTTTTTTAGTGAGACCAGTGGATGAATAATTTGTGTATGCATAATTCTTCCTTATAAAATAATGGAGGCAAACATCTTTACAAACATATCTATATAAAGTCTGAGTCCTCAAGTAAAATTACTGTTTTGTCATCACATGGCTCTCAGGCAGTCTATGAGTTGATTAAGTCATTTTTCATTTATTTATCAAGTTGATATTTTGAATGTAGTACTTCGATGCATTCTTGTTTTGATGGCAAACAAGATAAGGTCAATTACATCATCAAAATTGGTCTCTTATCCACTTGATGGCTTCCTGGAACTTCACAAGAAAGACTACCCCCTCCAGTCAAGTTTTTAAACATATTCCATCGTAAGAGAATTGTTGAGACCTCCCCGCCCCAGCAATACATAAGGATTCATCCTTTGATTTTGGAATATGATGTATATGAGACCAGGTAACCTCAGAACATGTGGCTGTTGGGTATTTGGTATCTTCACATGAAGTAACAATCCAATTTCACAGAAGAAAAGAGAGAGAAAACAACAGAAAAAAGGCATAAGGAGAAATGCTACCACCCTGAATAAAGTTGGATTCTTTTGGAACTTCAGTCATCGGAAGTTGGCATATTGTCCCAAGTCAAGGCTACAAAGAGCTTAACTCTTAGGGCAGTGCTCCCTATTACCATCACTCCTGGGATTTACTGGAGAACCTCAAAAGGTAGATTTGTTGGTTTCTGGAGACTGTTTCAGTAGGATTCTATAGAATTCTGGTTAGGTAGACTGTAACTGGAGATTTGTTCCTCATTATAATTGATGATATTTATAATTATTTGAAAGTAGTATTTTGTATATTCCAAAGATGATGGAAACACTGCAAGATCAGAAATAGTATTGCAGGGTGCTTGGGTGGCTCAGATGGTTAAGCATCTGCCTTTGGCTTAGGTCATGATCCCAGGTACTGGGATTGAGTCCCACATCGGGCTCCCTGCTCAGCAGGGAGTCTGCTTCTCACTCCCCCTCTGTTCCCCCTGCTGTGCTCTCTCTCTCTCGCTCTCTCTCTCTCTCTCTCTGTCAAATAAATAAATAAAAATAAAATCTTAAAAAAAAACAGTATTGCATGTCAAAAATACTAGCTACTGTTTATGGGGCTTATCATCTGACAGGTGACACTGTGCTAGGTGTTTTACATGTGTTATCTCATGTAATTTATAAACCATGCTATGAGATATATATCTCTTAAATTTTTTTGGTGGAAAAATTTTTTTGACTTTCTAAAGTATTCAGCCCAGCACATAGATATTGGGTGCTAACTATGTGCCAGGCACTGTGCTGTCTGCTGTGGCAAAATGGGGCAGTGTGGTAAATGGTAAAATGCGATATTTTCTGTTAATAAAATGATGTGGTCTAAAACTGGCCATTATCCCTTCTGGCGAAAGTATGCTATATGAAAAGAAATCAAAATTTATTAAAACATAAAAAATTGTTAAACCATTTTTGTTAAGAATGTGGGGAAAAGTCAAACTTGGCAGTCTGAAAACAGAATTTATTTAGCTATGTTTACTTGAGTTTGAATTTTTTTACTAAAAATTAACAAAATAAATTTGTAATGGCTTAATTAAAAAAAAGACCCTCTTCCTTCTCTAAAGGGGAACTATTGAGACAGATTTGCTTAGCTGATGGAATTAAAGATTTCTCATAGTAATAAATTGGATATCCCAGGTAACCAACAGGAGATAGAAAACCACCATTCATAGTTTTTAAAATATTATTTATATATAATATTTATATTTTGCTGCCTAAAAGTATACTCTGGAACGTAGAAGCTGATATCTCAGGGCATCATTTCCTGTTACATACCATGGTGTCAAGCCGCCCAATGACTTCAAATGAAAAATCCACACCGCCACCACTCATTTCCTTCAGCACATCCTGGATGGGTTCCTTGTAGTCCTGAGGGCTGATGCACTCAGTGGCACCCACCTCTTTGGCCTTTGCAAATTTGGCTTTGTTGATGTCCACCCCAATGATCCTGGCTGCTCCTGCTGCTTTGCAGCCTATGATCACAGACAGGCCGACTCCTCCAAGGCCAAACACCGCACAGGTGGAGCCCTGGGTGACCTGTATTTACAGAAAGTGCAAGAATGGATTAAATAATGATTACTAGAAAGTACCTAAGCTGAGGAAAGTGCTATGCCTTGTCCGTTATGAGAAGCTATTCAAACTCTTAGGTCTAACCGGCTACCAAATCTCTTTTGGCTTTAGTTGCTTTGTGTTTAAATTAAGGGGGTTGAACTGGATGAGTGGTTTTTAGACTCTGCTGGACATAAGACTCACCTGGGGAGCTTTAAAACATCTCCGTACCCAGGACATTGCTCATAATCAATTTCATCAAAATCTTTGCTGGTGGGACCCTGTTCCCAGGTGACTCCAATGGGAAGCCCAAGTTTGGGAGCCAGTGCATTGGATGATCTTTAAGCTCTAAATGCCAGTGACTCCCATCTTGAAGAGAACCTAATAGCTCAAATCCATCAATGCCCAGCTTTATTATATCACGTGCAGAAATGCAAGTTTGGGGAAATGAAATAATAAGTGGAAAAGATTATTCTGCAATACTGAAAAATAATCCAAACAGATCCTCAATAATTAATTCCTTGGTTCATTAGCTTTCAGTATCATGACCAGTATCACGAGAGCAGAAATGAGCTGTGAAACATAGAAAAGTTATCCTTAGCTTAGAGGAAAGCCTGAAAACAGAGGAAATTTAACAGATAACTAAGATAATACAGCTTGAGACTGCTGTGATCTTGTGGGTTGTTATCCTTGCTTTTAAGAATGTACTAATAAACAAGAGTGCACTGAAAAGTTGGTCTGCATTTTATTAATGGCTGAGATTAATTATTATGAGTGCCCTTGCTTCTGCTATGTAGGCTCAAACAGATGATGTAATCGCACAAGGCACTTTGTGCTAGAGCCACAGACATTTGGAAGACAAGTGCTCTCAATGATTTAAATTGGTCTGTTAGTGAATCTAAACTGTTATGGTCAGCCTTCCATGTGGGTAAAATATTTCTCCTGTCCCAAGTAATCATTCTGTGGGATACAACACCACTTTTTACCTTAGAAAAATTTGAGACTTGTGATTCTGATTTAAAGGTGAACGTATTTATGTATCATGATTTAAGATTCAGCAACATTTTTAAAAGATTTATTTATTTATTTGACAGGCAGAGAGATTACAAGTAGGCAGAGAGGCAGGCAGAGACAGAGAGGGGGAAGCAGGCTCACCACTGACAGAGACCCCCAATGCGGGGCTCAATCCCAGGACCCTGAGATCATGACCTGAGCCGAAGGCAGAGGCTTTAACCCACTGAGCCACCCACGTGCCCCTAAGATTCAGCAATTTTGAGAGAAAGGCTAGTGGCTGCTCTCACACTAACCAGCTGTGAGATTTTTGGCAAATAGCTTTGTGTCTCTGAGCCTCCATTTCATAAAATGAAGGGATACTGCGAGATTTCCAACCTTTTAAGAAGAGAGATCTTTAAAGAATTGCTCTTTAAAATCTTCCACCTTTAAAATCTGTGTGTGTGTGTGTGTGTGTGTGTGTGTGTGTGTTTTCTTGGCAGGAGACGAGATGCAGCAGTGAAATCCTGTAATGACTGGACTAAATGCCAAATGCATTATTGAAGCTTCATTACTTCCCTTACAGGTATCCACAGAGTGGGTGGGTTGCTGACTCTTGGTTTGGAGGTGTGCCAGATAAGGCTTTGGAATCTATTGCTGATCTTAATTCTGAGAGTAGAGGATCCATGGCCTAGATGCTCCTCAGAGGCAATCCCTTTATCTCATTTACATCTGCTGCCTCAGAAGCTTACAGAACCTACTCTATCTGATGCATGTTGGTGCTAGCAATACAATAAATTACTAAATGAGCTCCCAGCTCTAAAATCTATTGATCACATAAAGAACAAATAGAGTTGAATAATTGTAATAATAATTGTGAAAATTACAACTTTACTTTTGCCTAACTAAGCATCAATAGCTTTTTCATCTGTGGTAAACAGATGAACTCTCTAGGAAATGCTCCTCAATTCCTTCCGAGGCCATTTTTGTACTCATAACTGATATCCTAAATTTTGTAGAATATATCAACGTTATTGTGGTAACGGGGCAGAAAGCTACCAGCAAATCTATGAAGAATGATCTGTGATTACTGTGAGAAATGGCTCTCCTCTTAGTTCCCGATAGTCTGAGTATAACCAGTTTTATCACCCATTGTCATTCCTACCTTGGCAACGTTGACTGCAGACCCATACCCAGTAGAAAATCCACAGCCAATGAGACAGACTTTCTCCAATGGTGAGGCTGCATCAACCTTGGCCACTGCAGTCTCATCCACCACTGTGTACTGGGAGAAGGTACTGGTGCCAATGAAATGGTGGATGGGCTTTCCTCTGCAGATGAACCTGGTAGTTCCATCCTGCATGAGCCCCCGAGGCTCGCTCAGACTGGCCAGTACAACACACAGACACAGGGGGCATGAGACAGGGACATAACTGATGCACAAATCTATTGGCTGTGTAAGAAGAGTATCAGAAACTTACTCATTTTTCAAGCAGAAGTTGCCTTGCGGGTGTTTACAAACATCGCATTTTCCACACTGGGGCGTGAAGAGTGGGATAACTTTGTCACCTGGAAGGTACAAAACACATTCTTCTTAAAATTCTACTCAGGAATTAGGGGAGTAAGAACTGGAAGCTTATGTGTATGTGTTAGAGGTGTGTGTCTTTGGAAAATCTCCAAGAAATAGTTCAGTCACCACCATGTCACTGGTCCCTCCCTGCCAACACTGTTAATGGCCTGGGTTTTGTATGTGCCTGAAGATTCCCAAAGAGGCAATACAAATATTGGAAACAACATGGATCTAAAGGACTATTTCTTCTGTATTAATAGTTCTTTTTCATTGGGTGCCTCTTCTCTTGGGGATTTTATACATATCATCTCATAAGTCCTTGATAATTAAACCTTAAATATTCTCACTGTAACTGTAAGTACAACTTTTAGCTGTGAGCAAGCTGCCATCATTCCATTAGATGCCTGGTTGATCTCAGTAGTTTTAATAGTTTGGGATGGAGTAAAAATGCATATTTCAGCAACCATTTCTTGGCTTTTCAGAATGACTATGCACTTAGGGTTTTGTTTTGTTTTTTAAAGGAAAACTAATAAAAATGGAACAAAGAAGAATTCACCAAATCCCTCTGTAGACCTCAGCAATGAGTTAGGCACGCTCTTTGAGGATAAAAGCTGACTTTCAAATGTTTGTATCTGGCAACTGAATTGGTAAATTATTTTTTCTGCTTTGGTAGAAGGAACAGGGGTAAAAAGTAAGTGTGTCATTCATTATTAATTTATTTCTAACTAAAGGAAAGGTTAAGAGCTGAAACTCAAACCAGATGATTTGTTTTATTATTTTCTGTTGATAGGCCAATTAAGTATTTGGTAAGGGGGAGGCCACATTTACTGTTAAAGTGATTTTTTAGAATTAGACAGAATTTTTATTTTTAATCACCTAAGCAACCTATCCACAAGAGCCAGAAAAGTGGTTAGGTCATAATATTTAATACATAAATTTTATATGGAGACAATGACATGGAAATTTTCTATGTATTCATCCTTTAATTGTAAAACTATTAGGATAAGATATCCTATAGGATAAAATAGATATTAAAGATAAGGTTGTACTTTGTCACCAATCACATTTAACCACTTTAAAGGTACTAAAACAGATATTGTTTATGGCAGGATGTTTTCTGCGGGGAACACTTCCTTCCCTTCCATCTAGACTGTCTCATTCATTTCATGTTCAAGATGGGAGACCATATTGGAAGAGAAAAATCAGTGAGTGGGTTCCTCTTCCCATCTAAGAGGAGATCATGTTGATTTAATCATAGCCTCATGGCCCCCATCCTGTGAAATCAGCATGGAACAGTTTCCATACACTAATTTGGAAGGTCAGGGCATAGTCTTAATTTTTCTTATTTTTTCTCATTTGTTGTTCTCTTTGGACCTGACAGAAGACAGTACTCAGCAACAGTAAAATGGAAATTATTTGTTTATGATCTCTAATGTTGGCAGGCACTGCATCTCTTTCGATCCTGATGTGTCCCTGGGATCTAACCTGGTGTCTGACATCTAGTAGGTACTCAAAAGGCACTCAACTAAAGGAGAGAATTTATGAGGGCATGATTGCACACATGTCTGAGACAGGCAGGGAGGGAAGAAAGGAGGAGACCTATGTTCTAGTCCCAGCTTTGCCATGACCTTCTGCAAGGTCTTTCCATGCTGGATGATCTTGGGGTCCTGAACTGAGAGACATTCCCTAAGTGTGAATTCTGTACCTGGTTTTACTGTAGTCACTCCTTCTCCAATGCTTTCCACAATGCCAGCTGCCTCATGGCCCAAGATTATAGGGAGAGGTGTGACAAGCGTTCCACTAACCACGTGATCATCAGAGCGACAGATGCCTGAGGCCACCATCTACACAATAAAGGGAGGATAATTAGATTTAGAAAAGATTAGGACCCTTTCCTTTTCCTCATCAAACAATCTGGAATAGTCCATAAAATAGTTGTTTCTGAAATATTTAAGTCTTATTTAATATACAAGGATGTATCCTTTTTTATAGAAGTAGAAATTTCAGGTTAACACTAAGAAAATTGTCACTTAAGTTCTACCATCTGATGCTAATTGATTTCAAAATCTTGATGTATATCCCTTTGTGCTTTTTCCCTGTACAAACGCATAAGTTCTTTTTTTATTTTATTAGGATTATACTGCATATACTCCTTGATTCATTCTTAAAAATTTGGTGATTTGTATGCACATCTTTCCTTCACAATAAAAGTAATTCCATTGCTTGCATCACCATATAAAAAGTGCCTCCTAATGGATTTTTGCTTATTTCCATTTTTACCATTTTCTGAAATTTTTAAATTTAAAACTAAATGGAAATGGAAAAATGTTTCACCTTAATACGAACTTCATGGGCCTTAGGTGGTGCGACCTCGACCTCCTCTATGGAAAAGGGTTTCTTTATCTCCCAAAGCACAGCTGCTTTGCATTTGATTACCTGGAAATTGAACAGAAGGATGATACCAGTTTTTCCCCCACTCTTAAAGTCAAGGAGAGTGATTTTCATTTTGTTATGTGCAACATCTAGCCCCATGTCTGGAAACTAGCAAGGGTTCCATAGAAATGAAGGACCTCTGATTTACAAAGAGAATAAAAATACCTTTTTAAACAAAAGGCAAAGCAATAACATAAGGAAAGAGAAACAGAATTAACTATAATGAGATATTGAGATAAAAGGGAATATATTCTTTTAGGCCTCTTTATGTTGGTTTTTCTTCTCATATTTCTTAATGTGGTCCTTAAATTGGTTGTTTATCCACAACTGTTGGCTAGTGCATGAAGTTCTAAACTGAAATAATTTTACTGACAGGTGTAGTGCTAGTCACATAAAATCTATTGCTCAGTTCTCTGCTGAAGCCCAAACAATGTAGCTTATGATTTCATTTGCACATTTGCCTCCCTGCCTACAATGCCTTCTTTTTCTCTATTTGCCTGTTCTCTTCCTTTGACTTTGTTTTCCCTACTGTTTGTGCTACTTGTTTGCATCACTCATTTGACAGTTAGCTTTGGTAGTACTGTCTTTTTCATCAAAGTTATGTGTAGAAATTCCTCCCAGATTAGATTTGCAACAAAAATTGCTGAGGTTATAGCTGTATACACCCACTCACACCCACCCACATTTGCACGTATATGTTTAAAAATGGGAGAATGATGTGCTTGAATTTCTAGCTTGCACAGCTGACTCATGGAAGTTCTTAAAAATAAAAAGGTAAAAACATGTTTTTAGTGCTTGGGAATGTAATATAAAACTTGTCTTTATTGTGGCAAAACTTATACAGTTAAGGGAGTTTTTCCTAGAAAGAATTGATGTAATTGCAAATATGATAAAAAAAAATCTTCCATAGAAATTTGTCCTTCTGACAATTCATTTTCATTATTTATATGTCAAATCCTTCCACTTTGCAAGGTTTTTGCTATGGTCAATGCCACAAAAAATGTGAAAGCTCTTGCAAATAATACAGTAATGGTAAATAGGTCCTAATTATAGGGTTCTTTTCTGGGTGAATTATATGCTTGATCTATAAGCCTCACAATGATGCTACCATGGCAGTATTATTGAATTTTTGGTCTTATTTTACAGCTAAAAAGATTGAGGCTCACTTGACTCAGTAATTAATTGAATAATTTCCCCAAAGTCACAAAGCTAGCTGTCCAGAGAATCCAACTTAAAAAAGAATCATCCAACTTCATTTGTTTGCTACCCCATGGTAGTGAAAGATTAACAAAGGTTAAATAGTAGCAGCGGCAACAGTACTAATAGCAGTGACTAATGTTTATTGAATTATTTCTATGTGCCAGGCACTATCCTAAGTGTTTTACAGTATTGATTTATTAAGTTCTCACAACCACCTTATAAAATAGATATCATCATTGCCTCTTAGCATTTGAGGACAATATAATGCAGGAAGGATAAACACAAATGGTGTTGTCACAAAGCTAAAAGTGATTGATGTTGCATCCAAAGGGAGAGGATTGTTTTCATTAATACACTTGGTTTACACTTTTGCTCTCTGACATCCTTCTTTTAAGCTGAGTTTTGGCATATTTAATTTTCCTTTTTCCTAAATATTCTTCATTTGAAACCTAATGGCATTGTAAAGGGAATAGTAATGAATGAAAATAAAGAGAGTTGCAATGAGAAAACTGACATCTGGTGATCTGTGTGATTTCCAGCAGATCTTACTGATACAACAGGAGTGTTGTATCACAGTGTGTGCTCTGAATCTTTAAGTTCTCATAGCAAGATAGCATACTGTGGGTGGGGTCGGTCCACTCCAAGCATAACACCTATACTGGAAATAGCTGCACAGGCTTTTGCAATTGAGCAGTTAAACAACATGAATTGTTTATGTTGCATAACCACATTCATATCTCTCTGTCCCTGTGAGCACACTGAACAATAGATGTGAATCCATGGAAGACTTGGAATCAGTTACCTACTTTCCCAGTGCTAATAAGTGATTCAAACTGTATCACTCTTATTTTTTTGTAAAAAAAAAAAACCAACCAAAAAATGGAAAAGATATTTTTCCATAGGATTTCTATAGAAATTTCCTGGATTATGCCACAATAGGACCCTTTTAATTCAGAATTTGCATGTTGAGTTTGGCTTGCTTAACCTTGATGATTCTAATGCTTTGAAATCAATATGCCTTTTGTAAGAGATTTCATAGGAAGCTTCAAAGGATAAAGTCCTCTGAATCAAATTCCTGTCATAGACCTTTTGCAGATACCTTTTGTCAGATTTAACTTCCCTGTGTTCCTAAAAAATATGATTACAAAAAATAACACATTTAAATTATGGTTTCTTAATATAAAGATAACTTCTTGATTAAGAACATAGAATTTTAGGTTTGCAAATTATTAGTGATTGGCCATATCTACTGCACATTAATATAGGAAGTCAAGACTTTATTAGGTACAGATGCTATTCATTCTTGATAAAGATATTTAGAAATTGCCTTTTTTTTTTTAGAAATAGAAATTAAATTTAAAGATCACCCAACTCAATAGGAAAAAAAAAAAACAAACCCTCCACTGGTTTTTACATGAAGCTTTGCATAAGCCAATTATTAACAAGATAATTTGAAAAATATGTTTTCCTTTTAATTGAACAGACGAGGAGACAATGCATAAACAGGTATTTTGCATGATTTCATGAAGGTACTTTTAGTTTTCTCATGTGACTTCCACAAGTTACAGCAAATGCTGTAGGAAACATTAAATTGCCATTGCATAGCATTTAAAGTTGAATTCAGACAGGACATTCAGGTGTACAAAGAGCTAAATTTTTTAGAAAAAAGTGTTCTGAAACTCATCAACTATAAGTGTACTATAATTTATACTTCAAAATAATTTATAAGAAATATATCCCAGTTTTGTCACAGTCTATAAAGTACTCCTAACAGTGGAATAGCCTATTTTTGTTGTAGTGTCATAGAATTGCATATTGAAGCACATAATGTTGTATTTCAGTACATATTATTTCTAATTTTCATGTGAATTTTTTTCATTTTTTT
>ML110070.1:40692-89815 GCA_003697995.1 Taxidea taxus jeffersonii | reverse complement strand
TTTTTTTTTTTTTTTTAAGATTTTATTTATTTTTTGACAGACAGAGGTCACAAGTAGGCAGAGAGACAGGCAGAGAGAGGGGGAAGCAGGCTCCCTGCCAAGCAGAGAGCCCGACGTGGGGCTCGATCCCAGGACCCCGGGATCACGACCCGAGCTGAAGGCAGAGGCTTTAACCCACTGAGCCACCCAGGCGCCCCTGATCTGAGGTTTTTAAGCCCATCTCCTTGGTTTATTCTCCAGCCAAGTCAAATCAGAAAGAAAAGGCCACCAAGCCAGCGTTCACACCCTGACTTTGTTCGCAATATGCCAATTTCAATTAATACTTTGATTTCATTAGGTTAAATATTTTCCTACATATAAATTTTAATCTCCCTGGATTCTATATTTCTTCTCTCTCAATCCCACATAGGGTGTTCAAAGTTCTATTTTCTCATTGCCTGCACTAATGTCCAACTTTTTTTTTTTAATCTTGAAAGATTTTATTTATTTATTTGTCAGAGAGAGAAAGAAAGCACAAGCAGGAAGAGGGAGAAGCGGACTCCCTGCTGAGCAAGGAGCCCAATGCCGAACTCGATCCCAGGACCCTGGCACCATGACCTGAGCTAAAGGCAGACGCTTAACCAACTGGACCACCCAGGCACCCCAGGCAGACCTTAACCCTACCAGCTGTGTGCACTTGGATTTTTTATTTAAGTGTCTTTGGTCTCAGTTTTGTTATCTATAAAATGAGGATGACTAACCTCCTCAAGGAGTTGTTTGAGGAAAACAGGTCATCCTTTTAAAGTGCTTAAAAGAGAGCCTGAAATAGGACAAACTTGGATGCATATTAGCTACTCGCTAAGGTTTCAGTGCTGACTACCTTATTACCACTTTCTTCTTGTTCTCCGAACACTCCAGGGGCTGAATGTTCTTAATGTTCTGTGTGGCCTTAACATGTCTTTTGTGATCTTTCATTTTTCCAGCAATTGTGGCACCAGTTTTCTGTATTAAATCCCCTTTGTTTGAAATAGTTTTCTATTTCCCTTACTGGAAACTAAGACAGTTCTTCTCACCAAGAGTCTTCCTGGAAGTGCATTCTCAAGTAAACAAAAGTATTTAGCAGACAGAGTTGATGTCCTTGTAATGGTCGCAGTTTGTTGACAGAAAGCACTGGAATGAATATGTTTAAGGAGGTTGAGAAGAAAGGAAAAGATCCAGAATCATCAACAGAGGAGAAGTGGATAGATGACTAACGGCCCGGTTGCTCTTTTCCATTACAGATTGAATGTAGGCCTCATCCACAATGTTTTGCACACTGTCCATGTTCCTTCCCGTAGTTTTCCGGAGCACTTGCAAGGTGTTCAAAATATAGTACCTTTTGAATCCTGATATGATAAAGTCACGGAAGATGTGATGCTCAGCTACAACCACCTATTTGCGCAAGGCTATGAAATTTGTTTTAGAATTCCCATTTATTTTGTATTCTATGAGTCCTAGAATACAAAATATGACCAACTCTTTTGTCTTCATCATGTTTGTAGTTTTTGATTTTTCATTTTCATTTTTACCAAAATTATACATGCCTATATGTAGGCAAAAATTTTTTTCTACAAAGTCTCTTAAGAGACTCTTAATCTCACAAAACAAACTGAGGGTTGCTGCGGGGTGGGGGGTGTAGGGATAAGGTGGCTGGGTGATGGACATTGGAGAGGGTGTGTGCTATGGTGAGTGCTGTGGATTGTGTGAGACTGATGATTCACAGACCTGTACCTTTGAAGCAAATAATACATTATATGTTAATAAAAATAATTAAAAAGGAAGAAAGAAGCAACCTCTTAAGAGAAGCAGCAGTATTGACCCTCCTACTTCTTCCTACATTTACTCCTCCCTAGCAGCCACAGCTTTCAACTTCTGAAACTTACTATATTGTTTTTTATTTCCACATCTCTAAGTAGTATGCCTATATTCTTAACTTGGTTTTTCTTTGTACGTGTCTATTATCACATTTTGGAGGATGAAAATTTGAGACAGTCATTACCACAAAAATACTCTCTTCTGCTGCTCAAAGGAGTAACAGATTATTAGGACTATGTGTATGCCAGTGAGCTGTGTAGTTTACAGTGTTTTTCGTTTTTGTTTTCTCCCTTTACCTAAGCAATTCTGCTTTCCCCTAGGATTAATTTTTTTTTTAAACTAGCTTGGTTTTATGGCTAACACATGAAAAAATGTTCATCATCATTAGCCACAAGGGAGATTCAAATCAAAAACCACATTGAGATACTGATGTAGGAAACAGGCAGAAGAAAATTTATTAAATTTCCTTACCCACTGACAAGCCCTTGAAACAGGCAGAGTGATATTCCTCCAAAGATTCTCTACCTTAAGGCTTCGCTAAGGGCAAAGGGCAATCCTAGCCTGACCAACCCCTACCCCCAATCAGGACCTGTAAGTCTACTTTAAACAATTTCTTTGGAAACTTCTTTTATCTCTAAACCCTCCAAGATAGTGTTGACAATCATCCCCAAGCATAGGGCCCACTGATATACATCTAAAAGGTATCAGGATAAAGGTTTTACTACCAGTAATGAATAACCTTTTCCCCAACAATAGCAGTCCCTCAAGGTCCCGGAAACCTTGCTTCCAAAATTCCTTAGAGACTTAGACCATCCCTGACCCCCTCCCAGTTGCAAGTATATAATGGACCACTCCTCACAGCCCTGGAGCAGCAGCTCTTTCTGCCCATGGGTCCTGTCCCCATGCTTTAATAAACCACTATTTTGCACTGAAGATGTCTCAATAATTCTTTCTTGGTCATTGGCTCTGGACCTCACCCCACCGAACCTCACTTATATTCTAAAACGTCATCAGTACCACCTTACACCAGTTAGAATGACAAAAATTGACAAAGCAAGAAACAACAAATGTTGGAGAGGATGTGGAGAAAGTGGAACCCTCTTACACTGTTGGTGGGAATGCAAGTTGGTGCAGCCACTTTGGAAAACAGTGTGGAAATTCCTCAAGAAATTAAAAATAGAGCTACCCTATGGCCTTGCAATTGCATTACTGGGTATTTACCCCAAAGATACAGATGTAGTGAAAAGAAGGGCCATATGTACCCCAATGTTCATAGCAGAAATGGCCACAGTCACCAAACTGTGGAAAGAACCAAGCCCTTCAACAGACAAATGGATAAAGATATGGTTCATTTATACAATGGAGTATTATGCCTCCATCAGAAAGGATGAATACCCAACTTTTGTATCAACATGAATGGGGCTGGAGGAGATTATGCTGAGTGAAATAAGTCAAGCAGAGAGAGTCAATTGTCCTATGGTTTCACTTACTTGTGGAGCATAAGGAATAACATGGAGAACCTTGGGAGTTGGAAAGGAGAAGTGAGTTGGGGGAACTTGGAAGGGGAGATGAAGCATGAAAGAATGTGGACTCAGAGAAACAAACTGAGGGTTTGGAGGAGAGGAGGGTAGGGGTTGGGTGAGCCTGGTGGTGGGTACTAAGGAGGGCATATATTGCATGGAGCACTGGGTGTGGTGCATAAACAATGAATCTTGGAACACTGAAAATAAAATAAAATAAAATTAAAAAAAATAAATATTATTGATGAATAAAAAAAAAAAACTAGCTTGGTTTTGTTTTTATACTTACAACCAATTCAATGCCCAAAGTGTCTCCAGTGGTCTAATTCTCCACTTAAGACAAATAGATGCCATCAAGCATCCCCCCAATTTTACCTTGTAGAGAAATCCCACCTGGAGCTTTGACTTGCTCCAGAATGGCCTGGGTATGCTCTGCCCCTGGGGCAACCTGTGGTATTGAATTCCAGTGGCTGCTGTTACAAATGTTCACAAACTGGGAGGCTTAACACAGTGGAGTTTTATTTTTCCCCAGTTCTGGAGGCTCAAGATTTGAAGTCACTATCGCTGGGTTGAAATGTGTCAGCAGAGGTTCGAAGAGAGAATCCATTCCTTGCTTTTTCTAGTTTCTGGTGGCTGCTACATTCCCCGGCTTGTGGTCTCACACTCCACCCTTTCCTTCCCAGCTCCTTTCTTCCTCCTCCTTCACATTACAGTTTTACAGTGATCTGTTCTGTGTCAGACTAAAGGAGCATGCTGTCTTTCTGGCATGCAGTGGCTTTAAACAAAATGGGGATTAACTTTTCAGTTTTAGAAAATCTACTTAAACTGTTTTATTCATACTCACTCCTTCCTTCCCTCTCCCACCCTGCCTTCTCTGTTCTTTCATCCATTCTGGAATTCCTCCTATTCATACAGTGAATGTGTTGATACACTACTCTCTTTTTCTTTCCCCCGCCCCTTTTTCCTTTTTCCATCTCTTTGTATTTGTGCTCTCTCCAGTTTCAAACCTCTTCTTACATGAAGGCACAGGTGGCATAGGGTTTCCAAAGCTTGCACAGTTCTCCTAGGGGTTGGGGGTACCAGCTAACCTAGCACTGATGCCTCATCTTCAGTTGCAGGTCTCGGGCAGGAGGACCCTGGAATTGAAGCCTGGGGTGATGAGCAGCAAGGTGCCGGCAATGAAAAATTCGATTTCTAAGATTAAGAGCTTCTGCTTTGGCTGGCTTGCCCCCAAATTGTCACCTCTGAATTTATACATTTTTTTTGAAGATTTTTAATTTTTTAAAATTTTTAATAAACATATAATGTAACCCCACCACCCACCCTCTCCCGACACCCTTCCCCCCCCATCCCCCTATACCTCTTATCTTCATGGAAACAGGAGACCTGATTCTTTTTTCTTTTCTTTTTTCTTTTTTTTTTTTTTTGCTCACCATGCCTGTTAGTCTCCCGAGAAATTGTAGGTAATATTTCTAGGATGACTGATAAGTTCATGGTCCAGTTCAGACCTCTGCTACAGCTTGAACAGTGATAGCTTGATAATAACACATCTCAGTGTGCCAGAGACACTGACTGTTATCCCAGAGTGATTATAACAGCTTACCCCTTGCTTTCAGAAGTGTGCTAGTTCAGACGGTTGATTATGGGATTGCCCTGCTTCTCCTTGCGTTTGAGCCTGAACAGAGGCTCGTGGACACCCTGGATGGGACCTAGATTTAGTCAGCTCCAAAAGGCTTCCTGGGAAGAGAGCAAACCTCAGAGTTTCAAGAGTTAACTGTTAACTTGTTAAGCAGTTAACTTATTAACTGCTACCAGTTCTGGTAGTTGTGACCTATTTCAGTGATATTATGACAATTAACTATAAAGAGTAGTACAAAGTATCACTTAGCTAACCTTTACTACTTTATGAATAATATATAAGGTGATCTAGGATTAGAAAAAGAAAAGGCTAATGTGAACTTAAAAATTTGACAGACTCATAAGAAAATTACTCTCAGAAGCTGAGTTAGAGTGAATCAAAGTCTGTATTCAATAATTACATAGTAGTTAAGTATTTAATTTTGTTAGGAAATGAGTAGGACAAAACCTTAATCAAGTAGTCACTGAAAGATCTGAAAGCAGTGACTGTATTGAAGTTTTATTTGTATAAAACTTGCAAGAACCTGGAAATTGGCCATTGCATAAGAACAGATAGAATTATTGGAATGAGAAAGAATGAAAAGTGCAATAGTTATACTATAGCTTTAATCAAATTGGTATTTGTAGTGTTTAATGGTCATAAATGTGGACTTGGGTGTTTTTCTTTTTTCCCTGACTTATAATCCAGAAGACATTCTGTGTGCTGCTAGCATAAATAACAGAGACAGAACTTGCTTATTGGTGTAAACTGCATGCTAAGTGGAAATTTAAAAAAATCCTGGTTTGCACAGCTGTGAAAGATTGTCCAGGTAAGATTTTTAAGGCATTTACTATGTCAACAAACATAAGAAATTTTCTTTTCAACAAAGGCAAGTCAGAGAAAAAACAAGATCATTCTTATGTAAGCCTGATGTTTACTACTCACCTGGAAATCCAGGAATTGTGGTAATCTTGGCAGGCTCTAGTCGTCTTAAAGTAGATCACTATGGTCTCAAAACAGAACTAATGTTGTTTACTTTAATATTAAAAGTAAGTATCTTCATGAAATGCCTTGTCTGGAATCTAAGTTGCAGAGAGGAGAAGGGAAGAATGCTAAAAAAACAACTTTAGGAATAAGTTTTTCTCCTGAGTTAAATTCAGACCTTGGGAAAGTAGACTCTAAAAGAATGGCTGGAGTGGCAGTATATTCCTTTATAAAAGAGAGTTCAAAGTCACCACCCCTCTGTCACCACCACTGCCCCTCCCCGCCATGCTCAAATAGAAATAGCAGGAAGTGTTTAGAGGAGTTCGGTGGCTATTTATAAGACACATAGTGTCTTCTCCTCCAACAAGGACATTCCAAAGATTACAATTTAAGCAGTAGGTGATTATCAGGTCTGAGGGTTCTGGACCCCTTTGAGGAGTTTAGTTATTTATTTTTAAAATTAACTTGGTTGATGTCAACTTTACACACAGAAAAATGCACCCATGCTGTGTATACCCAATGAGTTTTGAACAATTAATAGACCTCCAAATCCACCACAAACAAGATATGGAACATTTCCATCGCCTCCCAAAGTTCCTCTTATGCTCCTTTGCAGTCAGTCCACCCACATATACCCAGACCCAGCAACCACTGTTGCTCATTCTGTTAATATAGATTGCTTTGTCTATTCTACCATTTCATATAAATAAAATCATGCCAGTACACCCTTGTTTGTGTTTAGCCTCTGCAGTTTTTGAGATGTAATTATCTTGTGGGTATCAGTAGTTTATTCCTTGTTATTGTTAGACTGTGTCCATAGCATGTATTTACCACAATTTGTTTATCCATTTACCAGGGGATGGACATTTCAGTTGTTGCAGTTTGGGACAGTAGGAAAATAACCACTAGAAACAGTTGTGGACAAGTTCTCTTGTGGACATATGTTTTCATTTCTTTTGAATAAATATTGAGGAGTAGATTTGCAGGTCGTATGGTAGGTGGATATTGAATTTTACGAAAAATGGCTGCCAAAGTAGTTGTACCATTTTACACTCCCACAGACCCTGCATGTAAGTTCCCATTTTCTGCACCCCCATCAACTCTTGAGACTGTCAGTCTTTTAAATTTTAGCCAGTGTATTGGGTATAGTGTTATTTTAGTGTGGTTTACATTTGCACTTACTTCAGGGGCACCTGGGTGGCTCAGTTGGTTAAGAGTCTGATTCTTGGTTTCAGCTCAGGTCATGATTTCAGGGTTGTGGTGTCCAGCCTGGTGTTGGGCTCCCTGCTCAGTGGGGAGTCTGCTCAAGAGTCTGTCTCTCTCTCTTCCCCTCCCTCCCACACACACACGTGCACATGCTTTCTCTCTCTCTCTCTCTTTCTCTCAAATAAATATATAAATAAACCTTTAAAAAAACCTGTACTTACTGAGCATTTTTTTCATGTTCAAATCGGCCCGTTGTATATTTTGTTTTGTGTGAGCTGTTTAAATCTTTCACCTATTTTTTTAAAGGTTTCATTTATTTATTTGACAGACAGAAATCACAAGTAGGCAGAGAGGCAGGCAGAGAGAAAGGAGGAAGCAGGCTCCCTGCCGAGCAGAGAGCCCAATGTGGGGCTCGATCCCAGGCCCCTGGGATCATGACCTAAGCCGAAGGCAGAGGCTTTAACCCACTGAGCCACCCAGGTGCCCCTCTTTTACCTATTTTTATTGGGCTTTCTTCTTACTATTGAATTGTAAGAGTTCTTGATACATTCTAGAAGCCAGTACTTTGTCAGATATCTGTGTCAAGAATATTTTCTTCCACTCTGTGGCTTGCATTTTCACTTCCTTAATGGTGTTATTAGAAAAGCATAGGGTTTTTTTTTCTTTTTTTAAATTTTTATTTATTTTTTCAATTTCTTTTCAGTGTTCCAGAATTCCTTGTTTATGCACCACACCCAGGGCTCCATGCAATACATGCCCTCCTTAGTACCCACCACCAGGCTCACCCAACCTCCCATCCCTCTCCCCTCCAAAACCCTCAGTTAGTTCCTCAGAGTCCATAGTCTCTCATGGTTCATCTCCCCCTCTAATTTCCCCCAACTCCCTTCTCCTCTCCATCTCCCCATGTCCTCCATGTTATTCCTTATGCTCCACAAATAAGTGAAACCATATGATAATTGACTTTCTCTGCCTGACTTATTTCACTCAGCATAATCTCTTCCAGTCCCATCCATGTTGATACAAAAGTTGGGTATTCATCCTTTCTGATGGAGGCATAATACTCCATTGTATATATGGACCACATCTTCCTTATCAGTTCGTCCATCGAAGGGCATCATGGTTCTTTCCACATTTTGGCGACCGTGGTCATTGCTTCTATAAACATTGGGGTAGAGATGACCCTTCTGTTCACTACATCTGTATCTTTGCACTATTTGGGGTAAATACCCAGCAGTGCAATTGCAGGGCCATAGGGTAGCTCTATTTTTAATTTCTTAAGGAATCTCCACACTGTTTTCCAAAGTGGCTGCACCAACTTGCATTCCCACCAACGGTGTAAGAAGGTTCCCCTTTCTCCATATCCTCTCCAACAGTTGTTTACGGTCCTGTTAATTTTGGCCATTCTAACTGGTGTAAGGTGGTATCTCAATGTGGTTTTGATTCGAATCTCCCTGATGGCTAATGATGATGAACATTTTTTCATGTGTCTGTTAGCCATTTGTATGTCTTCTTTGGAGAAGTGTCCGTTCATGTCTTCTGCTCATTTTTTGACATGATTTTCTGGTTTTTGACTGTTGAGTTTGAGGAGTTCTTTATAGATCTTGGATATCAGCCCTTTGTCTATAGTGTCATTTGTGAATATCTTCTTCCATTCCGTGGGTTGCCTCTTTGTTTTGTTCACTATTTCCTTTGCTGTGCAGAAGCTTTTTTTTCTTGATGAAGTCCCCAAAGTTCATTTTCACTTTTGTTTTCTTTGCCTTTGGAGGCATGTCTTGAAAGAATTTGCTGTGCCTGATGTCGAAGAGGTTACTTCCTATGTTCTCCTCTAGGGTTTTGATAGATTCCTGCCTCATGTTGAGGTCTTTTATCCATTTGGAGTTTATCTTTGTGTATGGTATAAGAGAATGGTCAAGTTTCATTCTTCTACACATAACTGTCCAATTTTCCCAGTGCTGGTAATAATTTCTAATAATTGTTTCTATTTCCTTGGTATTAGTCATGATCTCTCATTCATGATTTTATTGATTTGGGTCCTTTCCCTTTTCTTTTGGGTAAGTCTGGCTAGCGGTTTATTGATCTGATTGATTTAAAGAGCCAGTTTCTAGTTTTGTTGATCTGTTCTACTGTTTTTCTGGTTTCTGTTTCATTGATTTCTGCTCTAATATTTATTATGTTTCTTCACCTGTTTGGTTTAGGCCTTATTTGCTGTTCTTTTTTTTCAGGTCCTTTAGATGTTAGGTTAGCTTGTGGATTTAGGATTTTTCTGATTTTTTGAGGGAGGCTTGGATGGCTATGTACTTCCTTCTTAGGACTGCCTTTGTTGTATTCCATAGGTTTTGAACCAATGTATTTTCATTTTCATTAGTTTAAATGGATTGTTGAAGTTCCTCTTTAATTTCCTCGTTGACCCAGTCATTCTTTACCAGGGTGCTCTTTAACTTCCAAGTGTTTGAGTTCCTTCCAAATTTCTTCTTGTGGTTGAGTCCCAGTTTCAAAGCATTGTGGTCTGAAAATATGAAGGGAATAATCTCAATCTTTTGGTATTAGTTGAGACCTGATTTGTGACCCAGTATGTGGTCTATTCTGGAGAAAGTTCCATGTGCATTTGGGAAGAATGAATATTCTGTTATTTTAGGGTGGAATGCTCTGTATATATCTATGAAGTCCATCTTGTCCAGTGTGTCATTCAAAGCTCTTGTTTCTTTGTTGATCTTCTGCTTATATGATTTGTCCATTGCAGAGAATGGAGTGTTGAGGTCTCCTACTATTAAAGTATTATTATCAATATGATTCCTTATTTTGGTTAGCATTGACTTATGTAGTTGGCTGCTCCCATGTTGGGGGACATAGATATTTACAATTGTTAGATCTTCTTGTTGGATAGACCCTTTAAGTATGATATAGTGTCCCTCTGCATCTCTGACTAGTCTTTAGTTTAAAATCTAATTTTTCTGATATGAAAATTGCTACCCCAGCTTTCTTTTGAGGTCTGTTGGCATAATAAGTGGTTCTCCACCCCCTTATTTTCAATCTGGAGGTATCTTTAGTTTCAAAAAATGAGTATATGGATGGGTCCTGCTATTTTATCCAGTCTGAAGCCCTCTGTCTTTTCATGGGAACAATCAGCTCATTTACATTCAGAGTAACTATTGAAAGATATGAATTTAGTGCCATTGTATTGCCTGTGAAGTCCCTGTTGTTATAGGTTTTCTCTGTTTCTTTCTGGTATGTGCGACTTTTGGGAGTCTCTCCAGGTTTACAGAATTTCCCTTAATGTTTCTTGCAGGGCTGGCTTGGTGGTCACATATTCTTTCAGTTTCTGCCTGTCCTGAAAGCTATTTATCTCTCCATCCATTCTGAATGACAGCCTTGCTAGATAAAATATTCTTGGCTTCATATTCTTTCATTTAGTACCCTGAATATGTATTGCTAGCCCTTTCTGGCTTTCCAGGTTTCTGTGACTTGGTCTAATGTTATTTTGATGCTCCTCCTTCCAAATGTAAGCAACCTCCTCTCTGTGGCTGTTCTCAGGATTGTTTCCTTTGTTGTAAATTTGCAAGCTTTGCTATTATATGTTGGGGTGTTAATCTATTTTTATTGATTTTTGGGAGGGGTCTTCTCTGCCTCTTGGACATGAATACTGGTTTCATTCACCAGATTAGGGAAGTTCTCAGCTATGATTTGCTGAAATATATGTGTTAGCCCTCTTTTACTCCACCCCTTTGTGGATCCTAATAATTCTAACTCTGGAACGTTTCATAGTATAATTAATCTCTCCAATCCTTTTCTCATGTGCTACTAGCAGGCTATATGTTTTCCTCAGCTTCCTTCCTTTCCATCAGCTTATCTTGTAGATCACTAACTCTTTCTTTTGCCTCATTTACCCTGGCTGTTAGAGTATCCAGTTTAGATTGTATCTCATTCATAGCATTTTTTAGTATGGCCTGATTAGATCTCATTTCTGTTCTTAGAGATCTTATATTGTCACTAATGCTTTTTTCATGCCTAGCTATTGACTTTATGATTGCTGTCCTGAAGTCTATCTTTGACATCTTGCTTATATCCATATCCATTAGTTCTGTGGCAGAGGACAGTGTCTCTGTTTCTTTTCTTTGTTGAGAGTTCTTCCTCCTGCTTATTCTGTCAAGGGTTGGTTGAGTGAATGAGCAGAGTCCAAAATATCAACCACAACCTGAGCAAGATGAACCCTAGCAAAATCTGGAGTGGTCTGAAGCCACCACTGAAAAAACCAAGCCAAAATGAAACACAAGGGTAAAATTTAACAAATTTTTAAAGAGGGGGGTAGAATGAGGTCTATAATCTCTCAGTATGGAGAAAACAGGGTGTGTCAGTTGTCCCTGGGTGTATTTTGGTCCTGTGTTAGAAGAAAGTTCATCCCAAATTTATAAAGAAAGTAGAACTTGTGTATATATATAAAGGTAAAATTGAATAGTGAGAAAAGGACAACAGTAAAGCATATATCTATAAAAGATATAGGTGTGGAAAAATACATATTAAAAAGCTACTATGAAATACAATTTGATATAGTAAACATCTAGTTTAAATGAGAAGGTAAAAAGAAAAAAAAAGAAAAAGCACAAGAAAAAGAAAAAAATAAAAAATAAAAAGAAAGTGAGAATTTACTGAAAAAGAAACAACCCATGAGGCTACACCTGGAGTTCAATATATAATTTTTCCCTGGCATTGGGATTTTACAATCTTGTGGGATCCATAGCATTGTCTTCCACCTGTTCTTCTAGACTGTCTTCTGGGAGGGGCCTGCCTTATTCTTTCTCAGGTAACCTTCCCTTGTGGAATCACTCCCGCCTCCTGTCAGGGGGTTGGGCTCAGTAGAAACCGGTATTCCTTCTGTGTGTCTTTTGTTCCCTGGGAGTTATCTGATCCTGCTCCTCTTCAGAGGATCAGAGCAAAAATGGCTGCACCTGAACCTCTGGCCCAGAGCAGAAAATCTGCAGTCTGCCCTCTTTAATAAACCATCTAGGACAAACAGTCTCCACATCCCTATGTACCCCCAAAACTGCAGGCTCCTATGGTGCACGCCCACAGCAATTCTCTCAGAGGTAGACCCAGGAGCTCAGGAGCACTGGCCTTTGGGATTCTAAAACCTTGAGCAGCTGCAGGCTCATGTCACACCCAGGGTTCCTGGATCATGTCTGAGATCCACTCTAAAGCCTTTTCTGGGCCTCTAACACTCTGCAAGATTTTGCCCGGTTGTGGACACAGGTTCAAGATTTTTTCAGGCTGCCCAAGAAAAGAGCAATTATAGACCAGCCTGGCTCCTGGTTTATGGTGATCTGAGCTAAGAGTCTCTTCCTGAACTCGCTGACCATAACCTGCTCTCTGGCTCTACCGGTTGGACACTCCATGGTTCAGGGCCCCTCTTTTACTTTGTGGCTCTTCCTATCCTGAGACCACAATGTCCTATGTAGAATTCTGCCTTTTCATTTCCAGAGAATCTTTCAGAGAGGAATGTCTATCCCTAGAGCAGATTTCTAAGATTTTTGTGCTCTGATGTTGTATCATTTTCCAGGAGTCAGCTTATGGAAGCCCCCTCCGCCTTCTGTTTATCTTCCGATATATCCCTGCAGATTCACAACTCCGCCTGTCCTAGCTTGCAAAAAGCACTCACTTTTCTGCATGTAGAGATCCAGATATATATTCTAACATCTTGGGCTGATTTTGTGGATGTTCAAAATGGTTTGTTAGATATCCAGGTAAATTTAGGGGACCAGTTGAAACAGGGTCCCCTGCTTGTTCACCATCTTGCCTCCTCTTACATTAAAAGAGATCTTCTGTATCAGTTTCTTTCATGATATTAGTCTGTTGAGGTTTTCTAGTTCTTTTTGAGTCAAACTGGTGATTTATATTTTCTCAGAAAACTACCAGTTTCAACTGGTTTCCAGCTGAATTTGTGTGTGGTCAAGCATAATATTCTCCAAGAATACTTTCTCTTTTCTCTGAATTTGTGGTTATTCCCTATTTTAATGTTCAATTTTATATATTTGGATCATTTCCCTTCCAACCCCCATTAGATTACCTAGGGCTAAAATAATCATCAAATGACATTTACTTTTCAAACAGTAGCCTATTTACTATGTACACAGCCTAGAAATAGAGGAACTGGAATGAAGATGAGGAAGGTGGCAGGGAAGGGGCATCTTGATAAACATAAGTCATTCAATTAATATTTAAAAAACACAGAGTGGGCATCTGGATGGCTCAGTCAGTTAAGTCTCTGACTCTCGGTTTGGGCTCAGATCATGATCTCATGGTCCTGGGATTAAGCTCCTCTGCACTCAGTAGGGAGTCTGCTTGAATATTCTCTCCCTCTGTTCCACCACCAATAAATAAATAAATCTTTAAAAAAAATGTGCTGAGAGCCTATACACATATGCCCTGGCCTTGAATACTCTGTATCTCCTTTTCCTAAGTCCCCCACACCCAGTAAAACCTGCCAACTCCTACCCTGCCTTCAACACCCAGCTGTCACCTCTTCTTGGACCTTTTCCAGGCTTCCCTGGGAAAAGTCAGTGCCTTTCCTCTAATTTCTTTTTAATTTTGAAAAATTTAGACAAAAAAATTAAAAAAATAAAGCCTGTGGAATTAACCAATGTTAACATTTGTCATTTAAAAAACAGCAACATTGGGGCACCTGAGTGGCTCAGTGGGTTAAGGCCACTGCCTTTGGCTCGGGTCATGATCCCAGGGTTGTGGGATCGAGCCCCGCATCGGGCTCTCTGCTCTGCGGACAGCCTGTTTCCTCCTCTCTCTCTCTGCCTCTCTGCCTACTTGTGATCTCTGTCTATCAAATAAATAAATAAAAAATCTTTAAAAAAAAACAGCAACATTATGTCATATTTGTTTCAGACCTTTTTTGTTAAAGAAGCATAACTGACAAATTAAAATTCCTTTTTTTTACCCACCAGCACCATCATCAAAGACCTCTCATCAAAGACCACAAGTGTGAATTTGGTAGCTCTTGCAACATGTTTCTATCCATAAATCATAAATAGTATTGTTTGTGATTTCCATTAATATTAAATATTCATGAAAGAAAAGAAAAGAAATTATTATCTACTTAGCAATTTTTTTCAGGCTCATCCCTAGTGGAACTAATACTGAGGAAAACTATAATCTTAATGCTAAATAATTGCCTAGGTTTTAGTATTTCTCTGGAGAACTTTACTGTTGAAGGTGATAAATTATCTTAAGCTCTTATTTTTTTCTCCCCTATATTATTTGGTTCATTCATTTACTCATCCACTAATTTATTCAACAAGCATTTGTAATAAGGTCAAAAATTTATGCATACTGCATCTCATATACACAGGATATGTTTTTAAAAACCATATCTAAGATAACCCTATTGTCTTTTCTTTTTTTTAAATATTTTATTTATTTATTTGACAGACAGAGATCACAAGTAGGCAGAGAGGCAGGCAGAGAGAGGAAGGGAAGCAGGATCCCTGCCGAGCAGAGAGCCCAATGTGGGGCTCGATTCCAGGACCCTAAGATCATGACCTGAGCCGAAGGCAGAGGCTTAACCCACTAAGCCACCCAGGTACCCCCCTATTGTCTTTTCTAACACCCAATCCTGGCTGAAGCCCAGAGAGAACCTGGGACACTCAAATCTGACTGTTTTCCACATCTCTCTTTCCCTTTTCCTTCCTATAGCCCCCTAGTAACAGGGACTGACTTCCTTGCCTTCTTCTGCATCACATCTTCTTCCAATCACCATGCAATAAGGCCTGGCTATCATGCACAGAAGGGATATAGGTGTTACATTGTGTGAGAAATCTGAGTCTTCTCCAGGTTTAAACAAATGAAAGAAAGGAATTTAGAAAATTCTCTTCCTACAAAGCCTTGGCTTTTGAGTTTATTGTCTTACTTCAAAGTCCTGTTTTAACTGTCATGAATTGAATAGGAACAATCTTTATCCATTTTTCTTTAGCCTCCAGGCAAATGGATAATTCTGGTCAATTGAGAAGAAGCTCTTAGAAGGAGATGGTATCATAGAGAAGCAAACATTTGTAATTCAGGCCAGCCTTGGAACTGGGTGGAAAATCCCAGTGTCTTTCTAATTTCCTTGTTATGGCCAAAGCTACAGAATATGGTTGTCGAGTAGAAACATCCATTCACCCACTTCTAGGAAGATATTTTCTCTCACTTTTGGAAAGCATCATGCTCTCTGACTTTTATTATGTCCTCACTGAATACTCTGCAATGCTTTTGCAGTGATTTGCAATGATTTGCAATAATTTTAGGATTACCACGTGAAAAACAAATGAAAATCTCCTGGTCCTTAAGAGACAAGCCCTCACAGATATGCCTATACACTAATAAAAACACAACCAGTTGTGGCTTCCCTTTATGTGTTCACCCTGTTTGCACTGCTGACCAAATAAAATAGAAAGTATTTCTTGTTCCATGTGGCCATGTTCCAGGTAGAATGAGACCACACATTTCAATTTTGTTTTAAAGCCTCTTCCCTGAAAAGAAAAAGAAAAAAGAAAAAAAGAAATGTAAAATCTTGCTCTCACAGGATTAAAATCTGTTTGGAACACTGCTCAGTGACTGTGAAGAGGAGCAGAATTTATTTAAGCAAAGTGCCTGGGCCCTTGAGTCAGAGTTGGCTGGTTTCTTCCTACTCATGTTGTCACATGATTGAAATAATTAGTTAAAAAACTTTAAAAGCAGAGTGTATTCTGCAACCTCATATAAAATAAAATCCTCAAGGGTCTGAAAGACAGAAGTTCAGTTAAAGTTAATCTTAAGTTTGTAAAACTCTTCTAAAAACAATGGGGGGGGGGTCTCAATTAGTGCAGTTGGTTGAGTGTTGGCTCTCGGTTTTGGGTCAGGTCATGATCTCAGGGTCTTGGGATTGATCCCCACATTGGGCTCTGTGCTTAGCATGAAGTCTGCTTGAGATTCTCTCCCTCTCTCTTTAGCCCTCCCCCTGTGGTCTCTAAGATAAATAAATAAAATCTTAAAAAAAATAAAAAACAATAGATAATTGAAAAGAATATGTGTGTAAGTTTATTGTATAGAGCATGAAAATAATGATAGGAAGTAGACTTAGGCAAAAGAACATTTTTCTCTTCCTGCCATAAACTTAAACTTTTGACACCTGTGTCCACATGTTTATTCTATTATCTCAGAATTGCATAATTAGTTACTCTGAGTTTAATGTTAGTTAACATTACACAATATTCCATTAAGACCATTGTAAATTCTAAGTCCTCTGTCTTTTGAAAAGTGGAGAACCTCTGCTTTATAAGGCTTTTCTGGCACTAAAACTCTGTAGGAAAAATAAAAACACTCCTATTGCACTTTGAGGTTTTGTTACAAACATTCTGTGGTTGGATGGGAAAATTAAAGTCTAAGTTATTTTATACATGATAAAACCAAAGGTTCTCTGAGATTATGCAATTTATTCAGGTCACACAGAGTTGATGAAATATCTGGAATAGGAACTTCATGTGCTTTCTAGTATATCTCATCAACACAGGGGTCTGACCACAGGTGTCTTAGTTCTCTAAGGTTATTGCACCCTTGGCTTCAGCATGATAGGAGAGTAGCTTGTCTGCTACACTTCCAGTCAACAAAACCAAATCAGTAATGACTGAAAAAATGGTGTCCACAGTAGAAATTCAGATGGCCACAGTCAGAATAGATTTCCCATTTGTATTGAGAAGCATTTTCTTTGAAGCATACCACATACCTCAGCCTTTGAGCCAGATTTAACAACAAAGAAAATAGAGAAGTATTTTCTTTTCCTTTTTTTTTTTTTAGAATGAAAGGGTTCTAAAACAACCATTGGGAAATTTGACTGTTCCTGAACTATGAAGTATTATCTTTTCCCATCAGAATTATTCTACTCTTCCTTACCAGATCCTACATTGTCACTGCCTCCTTTCCCCCATCCAGGCTTTTCCATGAGTATAATATGTTATATGAAAAGGGGCCTGGAAAAATCACATAGCATCCTGAAATGCTTAGTTACCTAAGGAAAAGTGTTGCAAATGTGGATAGAATTAGAGTGTGGGAACAGTTTATGAGGTCTTGTCTCATATGTTATTATGTTCAAGTAAGAACTGAGCACTGAATGGAAGTTGCATTGCTAACCAATGTAAAATGACTTAGGAACTGTGCACCTAGATTAAGTCCTTAGCTTTAGTTATAAAATGAGTTATCAAGTACATAGAATGGAAACTGAAGACTATTCCACTCATCCTATCTTTTGAAAAATACAGTGCCTGGACAGATGTCATTTAAGAAAAAGTAAACAAGACAAATCTACAATGGGGCTTATGAAAGGATACTATAGCTTAAGGAAAGAGAGAAACACCCCCAAATATAAAAGAAAATAAATCCATATAAAGATATATCATTGTTTTAGAAAGCAATTGCTTCATTGGACTCCAACGTATGAATGATAGCCTCCATGAAATAGGTACTTTGCCCATCAGGCTAAGGCAAAAGCTGGGATCCAAGTATTATCTGAGTGAATGGGAAACTTATATAATAAGTTATAGGTACACTAGTTTAAAGATCCTCTCAAAATGGAAATAGTAAATAGAATTAACACTTCTGACATCATATCAATAATCTGGAGGACAAACTTGAGATACTCATCAAGAAGCTATAGAATGAGCTAAAAAAGGAATTTCTTAAAGTGTTAAGGATTAAAAATAAAAGAAAAGATGACAGTAACTTTATTTAATTTTAACTTAATTATATTAAGTGTCTATTACATTTTAGGCATACACTGTGCAAATTCAAATGAAAAAGAAATCAAGATGGTTTCATAAACATCATATAGAGTAGCTGGCAAGACAAAGAAGTATGAAAACTGACAGAGATATCAATTTTGTATTGATAAGCGGAAAGTTGCATTGTCAAGAAATATCTTAGTATTAAATAAATGTGATATTTTACAAGTTAGAACTATGGGGAAAATGAGAGACACAAACACTTAATGGGAACTTGGAAGTGCTGATCTAATCCAGGGGAGAGGAATGCATACAGGTTGGGCTACTCAATCTGTGAGGATGCCTATACTCTAAGTCACAAAATCTGGGTGGACAATGGCTTAAGACTTTGCTACTGAAAGTGAGGTGCACAGACCTGCAGCACAGGATTCATCTGGAACCGGCAGGAGATGCTGAATCTCAGGCCTAGCCCACACCTACTGAATCAGAATCTTCATTCTAACAAACTGCCTAGGTGATTCAAATGCACATTTTTCATTCATGCACACTCAAATACTTCATATATAAAGGCTATTTTGAATAATAAAATAATAAGGTAAAATTATATATGTGACATACTCTGCATATAGAGACTATCCTCATTTTTGAACATTTGTAGAAGATTTATGAAATTCATTACTAGGATATAGCAACACTTTTTAAAATTTATTTGAGAGAGAGCATGAGCAGAGGAAAGGGAGAAGCAGACTCCCTGCTAAGCAGGGAGCCAGATGCAGGACTCAATCCCAAGACCCTGGGATCATGACCTGAGCTGAAGGCAGATGCTTAACTGACTGAACCACCCAGGTGCCCCACAATACTCTTACTAACTCCAAAGAACAGAAGTTGTACAAGTCATACAGTCTGAAAATTAGATTAAAATTTAACTGCACACTATGGTGAGTGCTGTGAAATGTGTAAACCTGGCAATTCACAGACCTGTACCCATGGGGATAAAAATATAAATAAATAAATAAAATTTAACTGCACAGATTCAAACAAAAATCAACAAACAAACAAAAACTACCAGCTATTGTTTCAAAGAAGATATTAAAAATAAAACTTTGGACATTTTGTATTCATAGGCAAAAGCTTTAATTATTTAATAAGAAAAATTATAATCTGGATATTTAAGTTAAGGAAGTAGAGAAACTGCAACAACTTTGTTGAAAGAAAGGTCAAGACACACATGTCTGGTGGCAAAACTGACTGAATTGATTTTTTTCTTACAGGGATTATAAATCATATTCTTCGACCACCTGTAGCTTTGTCATTGTTCTCTACACTGGTGTAAAAGCCAGTTGTTACTCAGTTAGTACTGTGTTGTGCCCAGCTCTGTCCTTGAAAATGGAAGTTTTTAATGGCCTCAGAAACTGAGACCCAGAGATAGAAGAGCTCATATTTTAATTAGAGGACCACAGAAGAGCTGTACTTGCCACTTAACAGCTGAGTCCCTGTTGGGACAATCTGATCACCTTCCCCGGAAGGATAGAGAAGGGTGTTCTGTTTCCATTTATTTCTTTGTCAGGGCAAATAATGTACATTCATAGTGGCATTGAATCACAACATTTTTCTGCTCTGATTTAGGATACAGAGGACAAGCTTCTTGCTGAATTTTATGGACAAATAAAAGGTAAACATATTTGATTTTCTAAACAAAGAGAATTTTGAAATGTTAGCTGCACATTACATGTGTACCCCTTTTACTGTAGATATTCAATATGTGTCAGAATAAAGTCTAGCCCTTGGCATTTTTTGCTTGAGAATAATAGAAAACAAAGCTATTAATCATATCTGTCCCCACAAGGAAAAATAAAACACTATGTAGTTGTGCCAGGAAGTCTTGGCCTCCACCTAGATGATTTTCCTAAGGAATTCTGAGAACAAGGACTTAAGACTTGTCCATAATAGTAGTTGAGAAACTTTGGAGATTATATATATATATTATGAACTCTGGGTTTTTTTAAATGGGCTTGTAATCATTTTGGCATGTTCAAATGACCATTGTATTTGTGTGGTGGAGAATAGAATAGATAAGGATGAAGCTGGAAACTGAAAAACAGGTCGGTGCCTATTGTAGTAGGACACAGGAAAGACCATGACAGCCTAGGTGAGGTGGTGAGCTAAATAAATAGGGGGTAATCAAAGAGACCAAGAGATGTTTGGGACATGAAATGCAGGAGTTGGTGATTGACTGTATGTCAGAAGTGGAGACAGAGAAATGTATATTGATTCTCTGGTTCTTGCACTTACAGAGGGATCAGAGAAGAAAGAAGTTGGTGGAGGAGGTGATGGGTTGTACTTTAGACATGTGGATTTTGAGGTGCCTAACGCCCATCCAAATGGAAGTGCCCAATGAGCATTTGGCCTACATGAATCTGGAGTTCCAAAGAGAGGCCCGGGCTATTGGTTTAGATTTGGGAGATACTAGCACATAGTATTTGAAAGCAAGGACTGAATAAAAGCATCATCAGGGAGGGATAATGATAAAAAGATATTAATGAACAATATTAAAACAATATTTTTAAATTAAAACAATGGAAAGAGGGGTCAAGTCTGGTTAAATCTAAGACTGACATCTAAGGAGTAGTGAAAATTTCCAGAAAAGCTATAAAGCAACAGAATATTACTGGCTCAAGGATCAGCGACTTCAACTCTAAAGTGAAGTCCATTTATGTGGCAAAATTGGCAGTTTCCTCCTACAAGACCCTAAAATTTAAAGGTCATCAAAGATAATGCAGGAGCCAAAATGTGATAGAATTTATGAATTCTAAAGCTTGGAGTCAAAGCACTATTAGTTGGCATTGAGATTGCAATCTCTTCCATCTATTGTCCCCCATTCCTCACTTGTGTCCCTCATACTTCTTTGTGATTTTCTTAAAATCTCTGTTGGTTAACAGCTCATGTGCTCTTCCAGTGACATTTCCTTTCACCTTCAGTTTGTTGCAAATCAACACACTCCATCTTCCCTCTGGGATTTTGGGGTGAGACTGGAAGGTAGGAGGGGTGGGAAAAGTTTAAATAGTGCTGGCAAATAAGACAGCCAGATTTGGTGGGATTTGGTAGAGAGCAGAGTCTGTGTGGGATATACTGATCTATATAGGGGATGTTACATTGGGAACTATGGTTCTTTGTCTTTAATCACAGCTTGTAAAAAAAAAAAATCCTGAGTAGATAGGAAAGGATGAAATGTAAAAGAAGGTGTCATTTTTTCCTATTATTATTGTTAAGAGAGAGAGAACACTCGAGCTGGTGAGAGAGGGCTGGTAGGGGCAGAGGGAGAGGGGAAGAGAATTTTAAGCAGGCTCCACATTCAGCATGGAGTGCTCAGTAGGAGGCAGATACAAAAATACCAAGGTGAATTCAATGTTCTTTCTGTTTTCAGGAAACTTAAATTCCAGAAGATTGTATAGGGAAAGTTAAGTAAATCCTTTACTAGAAGCATAAAAAGAATTATCAAATAAGTCAAACCAGTGCAATTGGGAAATCTCCACAGAGTTGACATTTAAACAGGGTTTTAGGGGTGTGTGGGGGCTCAGTGGGTTAAACCTCTGCCTTCAGCTCAGGCCATGATCTCAGGGTCTTGGGATCGAGCCCTGCATTGGGCTCTCTGCTCAGTGGGGAGTCTGCTTTTCCCTCTTTCTCTGCCTGCCTCTCTGCCTATTTGTGATCTCTCTATCTGTCAAATAAATAAATAAAATATTTTAAAAAATAAAAATAAAGAGGGTTTTATATATTTTGACAAGTGAACACATGAAGGAACTATAATTCCAAATAGAGGAATCCCTTGAATAGAATGGGGCAAGGCAAGGCATGTTTTGACTAAGTGTCCATAGCGTAGGGAGGTAATCTTGAGAAGTAGGTAAGATCTAAGTATATATTACAGTTGACCCTTGAACAACATGGTGGTGGTTAGGGATGCCAACTCCCATGCAACTGAAAATCCATATATAACATCTGACTCCCCAAAACTTAACTACTAATAGCCTGCTTTTCACCAGAAGCATTACTGATAACATAAACAGCTAAGACATGTCTTCATGTTATATATAATATACTATATTCTTACAATAAAATAATCTAGAGGAAGGAAAATGCTAACAAAATCACAAAGTAAAGAAAATCCATTTACAGTACTGTATTATATTTGTTAAAAGACAACCACAGATATAAGTGGACCTGCTCAATTCAAACCCATGTTCGGTCAACTGTACTTCAAACACCAGTTTAAAGGCTTAGCATTTCTTTTATCAAAGGAATGAGGCTGCTGAAAGTTCCCATTATTAAAGTGAAAGGATCAAAGTTGTGTTTTATTAAAATCCCCCACCTGGGCGCCTGGGTGGCTCAGTTGGTTGGGCAACTGCCTTTGGCTCAGGTCACGATCCTGGAGTCCTGGGACTGAGTTCTGCATCAGGCTCCCAGCTCCATGGGGAGTCTGCTTCTCCCTCTGACCTCCCCTCTCATGTTGTCTCACTCTGTCTCTCTCTCTCAAATAAATAAATAAAATCTTTAAAAATAAATAAATAAAAATAAAAATCCCCCACTAGCCTTGTACAAGAATATTGTGAGGTGTGGGTGGGGGACAAGAGTTCTTGCAGTAGAAATATTATTTTATGTAAGAAGATACAAACATTCAAAATTAGACCAATGGAATTAAAATGGAAAAAATAAAATAAAAAAAGAAAAAGACAAAGAAAAGAAAATGGAAAAAAAGAGATCATGCTCAAACTCCTAATTACCATCCATGCAATTTATTACTGAGATACAGGTGGGAGAAATGGGTAGGCATGAAAGGGAACTAAGACCTTGTTGAGAAACCATGTGCCAATCACATTTAACAAATACTATCTCACTGAGAGGTGAGATCCACTTTATATCCACTTTAAAGTGGATATAAAGGAAAACTGAAGGGGATGGAATCAAAGTGATGAGGGGGCAAAAGGCTAGCTGAGGACAAAGCAAAAGCTGACACCTCACAACCCCTCCTTCCCCAATGGGATATATGTGACATTCCTCAGGCACTCCTGGCTGCCCTAAAGGAAAAAGAAATAGTTAACTTGTAGAGATTACAATTTTGCAGGACAGGAGTCTCCTTTAGTTTACAAATGTCCTACTGATTTACAAGGAAGAAGCTTTCTTATCAATAGCCTAACTTCAGAGACCCATAACTTAGTTCCTGAAACCCTAACATCACCTTCCCCTCCATAAAATTGAGGAAGGCTGAGGTGGAAGGAAATGTAAATAAAGTTGAATTTCTTTTAAACCTAAAGCTCATTGACAAGGACTGTGTGATAGGAGGAGTGTAACATTCCTCCAGGAAACTCCCAACTGTCTTCACGTTAGTAGCTCATTAGAGGGAAAAACAGCTTGGCTTGACAATAACTATAGGCAATGCTAATTCCCTCTTCAGTAATCAAGTACAGTGGTAGTTTTCTCACCATAAACAGTATTTATTAAACAGACTATTGTAATATGCCATTTCTTCTGATAGAGCTGTTGAACCAGCCAACACTGATCTAAGCAAATACTTCACCACTTATCTTAGCTTGGGCTACCATAACAAAATACCCATGAGGTGGTTTAAACAAAGACATTTAACTCTCACAGTTCTGAAGGCT
The DNA here is from genome assembly GCA_003697995.1 of Taxidea taxus jeffersonii. NCBI lineage: Eukaryota > Metazoa > Chordata > Mammalia > Carnivora > Mustelidae > Taxidea > Taxidea taxus. The sequence continues at coordinate 66,264 of ML110070.1, read as the reverse complement.
GGAAGTCCAAGATCAAGGTGCTGACTGATTTGGTTCCTTATGAGAGCCCTTTTCCCAGCCAATAGATGGCTGCTTTCTCATTGTGTCCTCCCTGTGTTGGAGAGAGTGAGTTCTCTGTGTCTTCTCTTACAAGAACACTAATTCTATCAATCAGGGCCCTGTTCTTTTGATCTTATTTAACTTGACATACTTCCTTACTCCAAATATAGTCATATTAGGGGTTAGGAATTCAGCATATGAATGGGGGGGCACAATTCAGTTAACAGCACTACCTACAGCAAAATTCAAAGAAATCATTTATCTACTAAGTTTATTATTCAGCAAAACAAAACAGCCATAGCTTAAGAGAAAATACACCTAAGGAAAACAGTATTATCATTTGTTTGTGAAAGTGGCCTTATCACAAAGAATTCCAGTGAAACTAAACATCCAAAGTAAATGTATGCGTTCCACGTGATTCACAGTGAAATCAGTGCCAGGGACAGACAACTTCTCTGTTCATGTTAATGAACTGTTGCAGGTAAGGGTAATATTTGCAGGAAATAATTTCCTCAGAAATTACAAACACAGCATAAAGTTTCCTTTGTTAATGACACCAAATTTATTGGGAAGTAATATTATATATTATAGAAATATAAGATGCTGATAGTAAAAAGAATAAACTCCAACACCCAGAGATAACATGAATAATAACATTGGGCCTATTTGCTTCCAGAATTCTTTGTATACACAACTATATGTGACTTACACTCTTCAGTACTTTTCAAATTCACATCAGAATAGTGAAAATATTATCTTTTTTCTTTTTTTTTGAAAAATATTTTCATGTTGGCAAATGTCCATCTATAATATATTTTTTTAAGATTTTATTTATTTATTTGACAGAGAGAGATTACAAGTAGGCAGAGAGGCAGGCAGAGAGAGGGGGGGAAACAGGCTCCCTGCGAGCAGAGAGCCCGATGTGGGGCTCGATCCCAGAACTCTGGGATCATGACCTGAGCTGAAAGCAGAGGCTTTAACCCACTGAGCCACCCAGGTGCCCCTCCATCTATAATATTTTAAATGGGTGAAGAGTATATTTTACTGTATGGATATGCCATAACTTATGGACAATATGTCAGAATCTCTAATTCCTACATTCTGCCCATATTAGTCTTCTCAGTCTTTGAAGTCTTTCTTTGTTTGATTGGTTTAGTTTTAATTTCCTTAATTACTGAGGCTTAATTTTTTATGTACTTATTGACCATTTGTTTTTCTTCCATAGATTATTAATTCATTAATTCATTTCCTCTGCCTATTTTGAGAGATCTTTTTCTTACTGATATGCAAGAAATCATTGTAGAGAATACATTAGCCATTTATGTTTAATTTGAAAAAATTTCCAAGTTGTCATTGGCAGTTATAATTTTTCTAGGGGCTTTTTTTCCCAACTATAACACATGTCTTCTACTACTAACATAGTAAATCTACTAATGTATAAATCTTAATCTCTGATACTTATTTAGATATATGGAATGAGATAGGAATATGATCAAGTATCCCAATACAAATTACTGAATTATCTGTCCCTTAAGCATTTATTAAAATTTCAATTATTATATACTAAGTTATTAGTCATTTTCAGGTCTATTTATGGGTGAAACATGGTTTTATTTTTATTTTCATTTTCTGTTTGTCATTGCTGTACAGAAATAGATTGACTTTGCATCAGTGATCTTTCTAAATTTCCCTATTTTAATAATTTGAAAATTCTTTTAGGTTTTCTGCACATATGCTATCTAGGAATAATGAAAGTTTCATTTCTGCCTTTCTGATTCTTAAACATTGTTTTTCTTCTTTTTGCATCCTTACTCTGGGTAGGGCTTCCACTAAAATTTGAATAGGAGTTGTATTCATGTGAGTATTCTTGTCTCATTGTCACTCTCAATAATTCATTATAAGTATGATGTTTACTGTAGGTTGATATGTAGATGTGCTTAATCAGAATAAGAAAGTTCTCTTTAATTCATATTTTGCTGCACATATCAAGATCATCATTTAGCTTTGTCTTTTTTTCTGTCAATGTGCTGAAATACATTGATTTTCAAATGCTAAACCAATTTTTCATTCCTGAATAAATCTACTTAGTCATGATGTATTATCCTTTTTATATTATGGTGAATTTATTTTGTTTGGAATATTTCCATCTATTTTTTGTAAGATTCATCTGCAATTTTCCTTTTTTCTGTGATGCGGTAATAGATTTTGGTATTATATTTATGCTAGCTTTATAATGTGAGCTGGAAAATGTTCCTTCTTTTTCTATTCTCTGGAAGAGATATGATTAATCATCAGGGTTAAAAATGAAAACCACAAAGAGATACCACTTCTTAGCCATTAGGATGGTTACTATTAAACAAACAAAATAACAAGGCTTGACAGGGATGTGGAGAAGTTGGAAAACTTGTGCACTGTTAGTGGGATTGTAAAATGGCATAAATACTGTGAAAAACTGGCAATTCCTAAGAAAATTAAGAATAGAACTACCGTATCATCCAACAACTTCACTTCTGGGTATATATCCAAAAGAATTGCAAGCAGGGTCTCAAATATTTGGCAGCAATACTCATAATAGTCAAGAGTTTGGGGTAACACATCGACAGATGAATGGATAAACAGAATGTTGTACATACATGCAGTGGAATGCTATGCAGCCTTAAAAAGGAAGGAAATCCTGTCACATACTACAGCATTGATGAACCTTGGGAATATTATGCTAAGTGAAATAAGCCAGTCACAAAAGGACAATAACTGTATGATTACACTTATAAGATTTTTCTAAAGTAGCCAAATACATAAATATAGAAAATAGAATGGTGATTACCATGAGGAAAAAAGGAGTTGTTTTTTAATGGGCATAGAGTTTTAAATTTGTAAGATGAAAAAGTTCTGGAGATCTGTTTTACAACAGTGTAAATACACTTACTACAGAGCTGTACATTTAAAAAATGATTAAGATGGTAAATTTTATATGTGTTTTTACCAATAAAAAAGATACAAATTGAACTTTTGATGTCTGGCATGAAAAATACACCAGATGGGAATAACAGCAGATTAGATGTTGCAGAAGAAAAGATTAGTCAATTATTTTTTAAAGATTTTATGTATTTATTTGACAAAGGTTGGGGAGAGACCATGAGCAGTGGGGAGGAGTAAGGGGAGGGGCAGAGCAGGCTCCCTGAGGGAAAGGGAGCCCAATGCAGGACTTGATTCCAGGACCCTGGGATCATGACCTGAGCTAAAGGCAGACATTTAACTGACTGAACTGCTCAGGCACCCAGAGATTAGTCAATTTGAAGAAAAGGAAAAATAGAGAGAGAGAGAGAGAGAGAGAGAGAGAAAGAAACTGTCCAGAATTAAATACAGGGGGGAAAATGAACAAAGCATCAGTGAGAAGTGAGTTAACTTCAAGAGGTCTAATGTATGTGTAATTGTAGTCCTAGGGAAAAACGTGAGGGAGATTATCATATTTGATGACATAATGGTTGGCAATTCTCCATATTTGATGAAAACTATAAATACACAGATCCAAAAACTTCAATAAACACCAAGCACAATAAACATGGAGAAAACTATGCCAAGGCATATCATAGTCACATTGCTCAAAACCGGGCTATTTAAAATAGCTGGAAAGTAAAGATTGGTCATGTTCAGAAGACAAAAACAAGCAAGACAGCAGATTTCTTGTTGGAAGCAACACAAGAAAGAAGAAAGGGGAACAATATCTTTAAATGATATGGAAAAAAATCTTTCAATCTAGTATTTTATTTTTTTATATCAACTGAAAATCTTTCTAAATTGAAGGGAAAGTAAAGACTATTTTCAGCACACTAAGTCTGAAAGAATTCACCATGAGACCCATGGTATAAGAAATATCAAAGAAAACCCTTTAAGCAGAAGGAAAATCTATAGTGACAGAAACAAGATCACTGGTTGCATTGACTGGGGCAGGACAGGGAGAGGGAGACTGGGGAATTATCAAGAGGCACAAGGGTCTTGTAGGGGTTATGGATATGTCTATTATCTTTGTTGTGAATATATATAAAAACTTACCAATTGCATATTCTATATCTGTGCAGTTTATTGTATGTCAATTATAATTCAAAAGAGTTTTTAAAAAGCCTATATACACAGTATGAAGTTGTCAGGGAAATCTTTATTACTCCTCCAGGCTTTATCTTCCTGTATTCAGCTGTAATCAAGGTCCCACAATGGAGAAAAAAAAATCCAAACCAAAATCAAACCAAAATACACACACAGACACACACACCCACACCCACACCCACACACACACAGACACACATCTTTAGCTGGCAGCAGGAATGTCTTTGATTAAAGGTGTGGAATCATAAAGTATCTTTTAAAACCCTTATAAAATTAAACATAAAAAAGCAACCTCTTCTACTTCCTTTAAAAAGGAAATAAAATTACTTACTATTATTTATTTTTTGATGTAAATTAAATTAGGATTTCCCTGCGTGAGGGGTGCCTGGGTAGCTCAGTGGGTTAAGCCTCTGCCTTTAGCTCAGGTCATGATCTCAGGGTCCTGGGATCGAGTCCTGCATCAGGCTCTCTGCTCATTGGGGAGCCTGCTTCCCTCTCTCTCTCTCTGCCTCTCTCTGCCTACTTGTGATCTCTCTCTGTCAAATAAATAAATAAAATCTTTTAAAAAATAATAAAATTTCCATGAGAGAGAAAGCATTCTGATTCATGAAGAGATATAAATAACTGATATAAAACTTTCCCTTGAACAGGTCTTAAGGGAGGTAGAAAGTAAGAGTGAAAAACCGTCTCTTAGTTTTTCTGGGCTACCATTTGTTTGTGCCTTTTGTCTCAGCATAATTATTAGTAAAATAGCCATTGATTCTTTTTTTTTTTATTTAAACATATAATGTAACCCCACCACCCTCTCCCAACCCCACTCCCCCCACCCCCCTTAGTTTGTTTTATGACATTAAGAGTCTCTTTTGTTTTGTCTCCCTCCCGATCCCATTTTGTTTCATTTTTTCTTTTCCTACCCCCTTAACCCCCACCCCCATTGCATCTCCACTTCCTCATATCAGGGAGATCATATGATAATTGTCTTTCTCTGATTGACTTATTTCGCTAAGCATAATACCCTCTAATTCCATCCATGTCATTGCAAATGGTAAGATTTCATTTCTTTTGATGGCTGCATAGTATTCCATTGTATATATATACCACTTCTTCTTTATCCATTCATCTGTTGATGGACATCTAGGTTCTTTCCATAACTTAGCTATTGTGGACATTACAGCCATTGATTCTTAAAATTAAACTGATTTGGATAATAAATTTTGTGGGCACCTACCAAGGCTGGCTAAGATGCAGGAGAGGGAGGAAAGAGGCAGAAAGAACACATGGGGAGCACACATATCAAAGTCCTCTGCTTCTCAGAATTGCTTAAATTCTCTGTTCCCATATGAATCCATTTATCAAGAGAACATGAATCAGTGGTGGAAATGGTACTAACCTCACTATGTTTGAAGAAATCCAGACTTCAGTGAAGGAAAGAGAAGTTACGTCACATAAATAAGTAATAGGGGCATCTTGGTGGCTTGGTCAATTAAGTATTTGCCTTCAGCTCAGGTCATGATGCCGGGGTCCTGGGATTGAGTCCTGCATTGAGTCCTTGCTCAGCATAGTGTCTGCTTTCCCTTCTTCCTCTGCTTTTCTCTTTCTCCCTCTGCTTTTCTCTTTCTCCCACTGTCAAATAAATAAATAAAATATTTTAATAAAAAAGAAGAAGATAAAATGATAAAGGTGAAGTCTGTGCTGAGATCAAATTCTATTCCTGGGTCCCATTGTTTTTGAGGTCCAGGTGCCTTCTATCCTCTTCATTGTTTGGTTGTTCATCCTTTGATTCCATGAGTTAATAAATTCTCAGTTTGTCAGGGACAGTTGTTTTATTTAATCTAGAGCACTCTATTATCCCTTCTTTTTAAATTAAGTTGCCTTCATTTGGGAATTACTCTTCCTGACTCTATGTCTTCCCAATGGAGCTGCCTCCATCGATCCTGGCTATGGGGTGAGCACAAGACCCAGACCTGGCCAATCACATCCTCACATTCTTCTGGCCAAATATGTTGGCTCTGGGTAGGGCATGTGATCCCAGCTACCCTTGCTTGAGATCTTCTTTGGAATTTTTAAGCAAAGATCTTAGAGAAGTTTTCTTTCTTTTGGGACTGCTATCCCAGAATGGCATGAGTCCCTGAGATGTCTGTATCATAATCTCCACTTGCACAGGAAAGCAAGCTTATAATAAGAGGGAATGACAACCACAGATAAAGGGTTAGTGAAGACACTGGGAGTGAGTTTTTCTTGCAACTATAATCATCAAAATGCTATAAAATAATTACTATTATACTCCTCTTTCACACATAAGGGAACTGAAGCTAAGAGCATTTAAATAACTATTTGGAAGGACAGTCAGTGGCAGATTGGGAATGTGAAATCCAAAACCCACAGTTGTCCCATCATACCACCTTCCCACAAGTTCACTCTAGGTGAAGATATAGAATGTATGACGCATATTGGACACTGTTCTAAGAAAAATATCTGTCCCCATGTAACTTATATTCTTGTGAGGGCTGACAGAGTAGAAGGAAAATAAATCACTCATATAGTAAGTAAATGACATGTGCTGAGAAGAAAAATGAAGCTAGGAAGGGCCAAGAGTTTCCTGGGTGTGGTGTGTATGCAATTTCAAATAGGGTAGTTAGGGAAGATCTCCCTTGGTATATTCCACTTTAGTATAGACTTGACAGAGTTGAGGGAGACAGAGGGAAGACCATTCCAGACACATACAGAGTTGAGGGAGATAGAGGGAAGACCATTCTAGACAAAGGGTGCAGAGGTTGGAGTCTGCCTGGAAGTCTTGAGGATGAGTGAGGGAGTCGTGGGGATGGGGGACAGTGAGCAAGACTGGTTAGTGAAAGGAAGGAGGTCAGAGAAGCAGTGTGGCATGGATCAAAGTCATGTGAGTGTTGAGACAATTTTGAGGGGATTTCAGCTTTTACTCCAATTGAGATAGAAAGCCACAGGAATGTTTTAAGCAGAGGCCTTGCCTGATCTGGCAGCTATTTTTTCTTTCTTTCTTTCTTTTTTTTCTTTTTGGTTGAGAACAGGCTGCATGTTTGTTTGGAGGGATAGGGGGGCAGGAAGCAGAGGATGCAAGAGTGGTACAAGAGGTGAGTTAGGAAACTTAAAACATACAGGGGAATTGGAGTTGGAGATTATGATAACTCTGATGCCATCTTTGTGATGGAAACTCAGAGAAAGGAGAGACAGATGTTAACTCTCCTCAGAAAGAAGACTGGAGGGCTATTGAGGAATCAGTGGAGTCTGGCCCTGCAAAGAGCACAGGGAGAAAGCATGAGGAGAGGGGAAGGGAGCACAGTGATATGTTGACAGGTTGTGATCACCTCTACCATACATGCAATGCCCCCGTGATGGCACTCTGCTCAGCACTTTGCAGACATAATCTTTAATAGCCCCACAAAGTTATTATTACCACTATTTTACACATGAGGGAATTCAGAGACAGTAAGGGTAAATAGTTACTGAAAAAAATAGAAAACATAAGGATCTTTCCACTTTCCTTATAGGTAGAAAATCATTACAATGCTTAATGGTAAAATTTTTAGGCCTATAGTAAGTCCCATAAATTCAAATGTCTTAATATTCTGTTTACTTATAAGTGCATTTTGCATTCAAGAAAGCAGGATGCATCACAGGAAATAGTCCTTGCTTGAAGGTTTTGCCATCTTTGCATGCTGCTCAGCCTAGTCATTGACAGAACTAAGACATTTGCTCTGTAGAGGAGTGAGTGAGATGAAGGCAGGGAAGCCAGCTGACAGCCATCTTCAACCATCTGGAGAGGGGCTGGCATGTAGGAAAAAAAGATCAGACCCGTTTTCTCAGGTCTATGATGCAGGGCCAGGGCAAAGCTTGGACTTAGAGGCAGACCAGCCTGACATGATGAGCAACTTCCCTAGGTTGGCTGTTGAACAGTGAAATGTTTATGGGCAGGCTTGAAGATGTCCTAGCTGATTATGCAACCCTTTCACAGATCACAATGGGGAGAAGTTGAACATCAGATGTGAGGAGTGGTCCCAGTAGACAACTTATATTCAAATTGGAAGTTAGAATATTCTGGCTGTTGGTGGACACACATCATTCCCTGACCTTTTTTTTTTTTTTTTAAAGATTTAATTTATTTATTTGACAGAGAGAGATCACAAGTAGGCAGAGAGGCAGGCAGAGAGAGAGAGGGGGAAGCAGGCTCCCCGCAGAGCAGAGAGCCCGATGCGGGGCTCGATCCCTGGACTCTGAGATCATGACCTGAGCCGAAGGCAGAGGCTTAACCCACTGAGCCACCCAGGTGCCCCCTGACCTTTTTAATGCAAGCAGTAGAGAACAGTTTTTTTTTTCTGTTCTAACTTAATAATTGAAATCACACCTGCTGCTAGAATGTAGAGTGTCCCACTGAAAGGAGCAGAAGAAACTACACTACGATCATCAGCTGCTATCTCTGTTTCTGTCTTTGAACCAACTGTGTGACTTTATTTTCCACCTTCCTAACCTATAAAATAAGAGGTAGAATTTGATGTAATTTAAGTTCATTTCCAGCTCTCACAGCCTATCCATTATCTGCCTTTTTTTCCCCAATACATATTATTAGTTCAGTTTTCCCTCCCATAAAACTCCGTGCATTCCAGTTCTGCTGGGTTTGGTTTACTCTCAGATTGAGAATTTAGGTAGTCTTTTAGTCACCCAGAAGTGGGAAAGCTTAACATTTTGGATGTAAAAGATGCCACTGAGGAGGCTCAAGTCTGGTGGAATGTGACTTGGGAATGAGATTTTCCTCCAACATAAACGGAGCCTACAAAGAGAGTTGTCACTTGTAAACTGCCAGTGAGGGTAGATTCAATGAAAATAAACATTCATATCAGCATTGGTTTCCATTTTCCCTTTCTTCACACAGCACTTGTGAAAGCTTGAAATGAGCTCATAGGATGTGTATGAGAACAATATTACCACTTAGCAATTTAACCCAAAGTTGAGCCTGTGATCCTATTGAAGCCACAGTCTTACTGGAAATGTTATGAAATCCACAGGACTCTGTAGGGGAGAAGCTAAAGGAGGAAGGACCCTTCATGCTAACGTCCTGCTCCTCACAGCCTCCTCTTGATGTCTTTGTGGGTAAAGTTTAGCCTTTTGGTGGAAGTACTATCTGACTGTGACCATAGGGCTTAGAGACTCTGAGGGCCCACTGATGTGACTTTATTGTATCCCGCCATTACCCCAACAGGGAGATGGGGCATGGGGTTATCCTCATCTTACAGACAGGAAACTAAGTGTGATCCTTAAGGAGGACAATCACTCAGACCTTTTATCTTTTCTTCTTGGAACCTCCAAATGTATCTACTGCCCTTTCCTACTCATCCCATCCATTCCGTGTGTACGAAGCCTCAGAGCCACTAATGACAGAAGCCCAACTCTGAGCTGAAGGGATTAAGCAGAGGATGAACACTCCAGACCATTACCTATGAAGAAATTCTAGGAGATCACAGGCAAGTCCAAAGGGTTCTTACTGGCAAGTGAAATGGTGGCTGTATTGAGCTGTAGCAGCAGCCTTCCACTCTGTTTTTCCCAGCCTCCAGGATCTCAAATGAGGGGATTGGGTTACTCAGTGGGACTGGGGACACCAGGTGTGTCTACCTTGCAATGAAGAATGTCCAAGCATCAGGCCTTGGTCTCCTTGGAAATACTGGTGGTTCAAGGAGGAGAAGGGCTTGATTGAATTGCTATGATGTAAAAACTTGCTGCACATAGATCCCAGTAGTGGCTACTTTGTTCATTTGGCCTCTCCTAGACTCCCTGTACCTCAAGTCTCCCTAATAAATCTCTCTCAATCGCTGTATCCAAGTCTTTCTTTGGCCTCCCTGGACTGTCACCCATCCTAGGCTTTAGAGTCTACTGGTATAAGGCTGCACATCTAGGAATATTTGTTAAAACTAAAAATTTATTCTGGTGATATCTACCATATTTCTGAACTTGGGGTAGATAGAAGCTAAGTTAATCATACACAGGATTAATCATTGAAATTAATGGTTAATGATGAATATATTTGTATTCTTGATTATCTCTAAACTGGATTATAGATACAAAGTTCAAGAGAGAAACCAGATCTGAACTAGGTCTGAAACACAGTGTAAACTTAATATGTTGCATAACTTTGAGCTTGAATATCTATAAAACTCTGAAAGCTGTATGTGGTTTTATATCCTCAGAATCTGAAAAGTATCTTATATAAAAGAATTATCTTGAAGCTCAAACTCAATGTAGTGCCATAAAAAATACATAAAATTCCAACCTTGGTTCTGAAAGAGTAATTTTTTTTTTCATTCCCATCTTTTAGAGAAAGATACTGTGTGAAATAAGATGGGTCCAGCTACAGGAGTGAGGAGGGTGATTTGAGAAGCTGTGGAACCAGATGCCCTGTTTAGAGATCCGTGTGTGTTCCATAGATTGGTGGGTTCTCTTGGTGGGGGAGATGAATCCTTTGGTCCCAGTACTTTGTTTCCTCATGACACAAATCTCCTTTGAGCAGTGAATTACTCTAGAGCTCTGAAAAGCAAATAAGTTAATAAATAAATACTCAATACATTCATGTAAGTGTTGAAGTGGTCATCACAAAGTCAAGGGCAGATTTCATGTTGATTTTAATTCTACTATTGAATACCAGTTTATCAAATTTCATTTCTTGATCTTAGAGGTCTTGAACCTTTGAGAAGGAAGTAACAGAAGCAAAGAGTTAGTTCAGATATTAAACAAAAGTGTCTTTTTCTTGGTAGGACTACAGAGCTTAAAGGTCAAATTGCTTTTCTTTTGGTTGGGCTCTATAAACTCAGTGTGGTAATCTTAGAATTTTTATCCTGATTAGAAGCTGGGTGACAATGTGTGGCTTTGATTAATAATAGTTGCTTTAAAATTATGTTTGACAGGGGGGCCAAGATGGTGGAAGAGCAGGGGATCCTATTTCAACCGGTCCCCTGAACTGAGCTGGATATCTACCAGACCACTCTCAACACCCACAAAATCAGCCTGAGATGTAAGAAGATATATCAAGATCTATACCAACAGAATATCTCTGGCAGATGGTTTTGAGGTATGAAGCAGAGAGCTGTAATTCTTGGGCAGATATTGGAAGATAAACAGAGGGTGGAGGAAGCTGCCATAAGCGCTGGTGCAGGGAAGGTGAAATAACTCAGGAGCACAAGAGACCCATGCTGAGGACCAGGCACAGACTTGCAGACCAGTAGCTGCAGGGAAAGGACTTTAGGGCAGCCCCCCAGACTGAAACCTGGAGCTGCGGGGGCATGCATGTGAACTGGGGGTGGCTCGTGGTTTTAGGGCTGGGAGTACTACTGTGGGGCACACAACCCAGGAGCTGTGGATTTTAGCAACACAGTAAAAAATGGAGTCACTATTTTTGGAGAGCTTTCTGGAGAGCTTTCTGGAAAACAGACTGTGATCTCTCTGTCCTGAGATAAAGGATTGGATTTGGTCACTTCTGCTCTGACTCTCAGAAGACATGCAGAAAGCTACCAGGGAAGCTGCCAGAGAACAAAAGCCTCTAATACCGGTTTTCACTGGGCCCATCCCCCCCATAGGGGGCAGGGAAATTCTGCCCAAACAGGGTTGTCTGAGTAACAGCATGGCAGGTCTCTCCCCCAGAAGACAGGCTGAAAGAACAAGAGGCCAATAACCCTAAGGTTCCTATAAAACAAGTACATCTTGCTTGGGTTGTGGTCAATAGTTTGGACTCTGTACATTCCCTCAACCAGTTCTCACCAAAATGACTAGGAGGAGGAACCCTCAACACAGGAAAAATTCAGAGACTGTGACCTCTGCACAGAAATAATGGGTATGGATATAAGCAAGATGTCAAAATAGACTTCAGGACAACAGTTATGCAGACAATAGCTAGGTTGGAGAAAACCACTAATGGCAACATAGATTCTCTAAGGGCAGAAGTGAGAGCTGATCTGGCAGAACTTTAAAATGCTATCAATGAGATCCAATCTAATCTAGATATTAGTGACCTAGAAGACAAACTGAGATAAAAGAAGGACCAGGATGAGGCCTAGAACAAACAGTTCAGAATCCATGAAAACAGAATTAGAGAAATAAATGACACCATGAAACATTCTAATATCAGAATTATTGGGATCCCTGAGGGGGTGGAAAGAGAGAGAATTAGAAGATGTATTTGAGCAAATCCTAGCTGAGAAATTCCCTAATCTGGGGAATTAGAGGCAGAGAGAACACCCCCAAGATCAAGAAGAACAGACTGACCCCCAGGCATGTAGTAGTGAAACTCCCTAATCTTAAAACTAGGGAAAACATCTTAAGGGAAGCTAGGGAGAAGAGATTCCTTAATGTACAGAGGGAGGACTATCAGAATAATGTCAGACCTGTCCACAGAAGCCTGGCAAGCCAGAAAGGGCTGGCAAGATGTATTCAGGGTAATAAATAAAAAGATTATGCAGCCAAGAATACTTTATCCAGTAAGGCTGTCATTTTGAGTGGTTGGAGAGATAAAGAGCATCCAAGCCCAACAAAAACTGAAAGAGTATGTGACCACTAAGCTGGCCCTTCAAGAAATATTAAGGATTCTGAAAGCGAAGAGAACCCCAAGAGTCCCATAGACCAGAAAGAAACAGAGAAAATTTATAGAAACAAGGACTTCAAAGGCAACATGATGACAATAAAATAATATCTTTCAATAATCACTCTCAATGTGAATGGCCTAAATGCTCCCATAAAATAGCCCAGAGTTGCAGATTGGATAAAAAGACAGGACCCATCCATATGCTGTCTACAAGAGACTCATTTTGAACCTAAAAATACATCCAGACTGAAAGTGGAGGGATGGAGAACTACATTTCATGCCAATAGACCTCAAAAGAAAGCTGGGGTAGCAAGTCTAATATCAGACAAATTAGATTTTAAGCTAGAGACTGTAGTCAGAGATACAAAAGGACACTATATCATTCTTAAAGGGTCTATCCCACAAGAAGTTCTAACAATTGTAAATATTTGAAATTGCAGCGAACTACATGAGCCAACTGTTAATCAAAATAAAGAGACATATTGGTAAGAATATGTTAATTTTAGGGGAACTTAACACTTCACTCTCAGCAATAGACAGATCATCTAAGCAGAAAATCAACAAAGAAATAAGAGCTTTGAATGACACACTGGACCAGGTGGACCTCATAGACTTATACAGAACATTCCACCCTAAAACTACAGAATACTCATTCTTCTTGAATGCACATGGAACTTTCTCCAGAATAGACCACATACTGGGTCACAAATCAGGTCTGAACTGATACCAAATATTGAGATTGTTCCCTGCCTATTTTCAGACCACAATATTTTGAAACTGGAACTCAATCACAAGAAAAACTTGGAAGAAATTCAAACACTTGGAAGCTAAAGATGATCCTGCTCAAGAATGTTTGGGTCAACCAGGAAATCAAAGAACTTAAACAATTCATGGGAACCAATGAGAACAAAAACACATCAGTCCAAAACTTAGGGGATACAGCAAAGACAGTCATGAGGGGAAAATACATAGCATCCAAGCCTCACTCAAAAAAACCCAGAAAAATCCCAAATACACTCTCTTTACACCTTAAAGAACTGGAGAATCAGCAAGAAATTAAGCCTAACCCAGACATGAAAAGGGAAATAATTAAGTTTAGACTAGAGATCAATGAATTAGAAACCAGAAACACATCAACAAAACTAGAAGCTGGTTCTCTGAAAAAATTAATAAGATCAATAAACCACTGGATAGACTTACCCAAAAGAAAAGAGAAAGGACCCAAATTAATAAAATGATAAATGAAAAGGGGGAGATCACTACTAACACCAAGGAAATAGGAACAATCATCAGAAATTATTATCAACAGATGTATGCCAATAAGTTAAGCAACCTAGAAGAAATGGATGCATTCCTGGAAACCTATAAACTTCCAAGACTGAAACAGGAAGAAATTGACAACCTGAATAGGACAATAATTAGTAATGAGATTGAAGCAGTGATCAAAAACCTCCCAAAAAATAAAAGTCAGGGACCTGACGGATTCCCTGAAGAATTTTACCAAACATTCAAAGAAGAAATAATACCTATTCTCTGAAGCTCTTAAAAAAAAAAAAAGGAAACAGAAGTAAAACTTCCAGTCTCTTTTTATGAGGCTAGCATTACCTTGATCCCAAAACCAGGCAAAGAACCCATCAAAAAAGAGAATTTCAAGCCAATATCCCTGATGAATATGGATGCCAAGATTCTCAACAAGATAGTAACAATAGGATCTAACAGTACATTAAAAAGATTACCCACCATGACCAGGTGAGATTTATCCTTGGGATGAAAGGGCAGTTAAACATTTGCAAATAAATCAATGTGATGAAACAAATTAATAAGAGAAGAGAGAAGAACCACATGGTCCTCTCAATTGATGCAGAAAAATCATTTGACAAAATACAGCATCCTTTCCTGATTAAAACTCTTCAGAGTATAGGGATAGAGGAAAAATTCCTCAATTTCAAAAAATCCATCTATGAAAACCCACAGCAAATATTCTCAATGGGGAAAAGTTGAGAGCCTTCCCATTGAGATCAGGAACATGGCAAGGATGCCCACTTTTCCCACTGTTGTGCAACATAGTACGAGAAGTCCTAGCAACAGCAATCAGACAACAAAAAGAAATAAAATGTATCCAAATTGACGTTTGAAGAAGTCAAACTCTCTCTCTTTGCAGATGATATGGTACTTTATATGGAAAACCCAAAAGTCTCCACCCTCAAATTACTAGAACTCATACAGCAATTCAATAATGTGGCAGGATACAAAATCAATGCACAGAAATCAGTTGCTTTCTTATAAACTAACTATGAAATTGTAGAAAGACAAATTAGAGAATTAATTCCATTTACAATAGCACCAAAAACCATAAGATACCTTGGAATAAACCTAACCAAAGAGGTAAGGGATCTATATTCCAGGAACTACAAAACACTCATGAAAGAAACTGAAGAGGACACAAAAAGATAGAAAAACTTTCCATGCTCATGGATTGGGAGAATAAACATTGTTATAATGTCTATGCTACCCAGAGCAATCTGTATGTTCAACACCATCCCAATCAAAATGCTATTGGCATTTTTCAAAGTGCTAGAACAAATAATCCTAAGATTTGTATGGAACCAGAAAAGACCCCGAATTTCCAAGGAAATGTTGAAAAAGACAAACAAAGCTGGTGGGATCATGTTGCCTAATTCAAGCTATATTACAAAGCTGTGATTACCAAGACAGCATGGTATCGGCACAAAAACAAACACACAGACAAACTGAACAGCCCAGTTATGGACCCTTAGCTCTAAGGTCAAATAACCTTCAATAAAGCAGGAAAAAATATTCAATGGAAGAAAGAGTCTCTTCCATAAATGGTGCTTGGAGAATTGGACAGCTATATACAGAAGAATGAAACTCAACCTTCCCTTACACCATACACAAAGATAAACTCAAAACAAATAAAAGACTTCAGTGTGAGACAGAAATCCATCAAAATCCTAGAGAAGAACATAGACAGTAACCTTTTCGACATTGGCCATAGCAACTTCTTTCAAGACATGTCTCCAAAGACAAAGGAAACAAAAGTGAAAATGAACTTTTGGGACTTCAACAAGATAAAAACCTTCTGCCAGCAAAGGAAACAGTCAACAAAACAAAGAGGTAACCTACAGAATGGGAGAAGATATTTGCAAATGACACCACAGACAAAGTACTGATAGCCAAGATCTATAAAGAACTTCTCAAACTCAACACCCAAAAAAACAAATAATCAAGTCAAAAAATGGGCAGAAGACATGAAGAGAAACTTCTCCAATGAAGACATACAAATGGCTAACAGACACATGAAAAAATGTTCATCATTAGCCATCAGGGAGATTCAAATCAAAACCACATTGAGATATCACCTTACACAAGTTAAAATGGCCAAAATTGACAAAGCAAGAAACAACAAATGTTGGAGAGGATGTGGAGAAAGGGAAACCCTCTTACGCTGTTGGTGGGAATGCAAGTTGGTACAGCCACTTTGGCAAACAGTGTGGCCGTTCCTCAAGAAATTAAAAATAGAGCTACACTATGACCCTGCAATTGCACTACTGGGTATTTACCCCAAAGATACAGATGTAATGAAAAGAAGGGCCATATGCACCCCAATGTTCATAGCAACAGTTTCCACACAATAGCCAAGAACAGAGATGCCCTTTAACATTAAATGGATAAAGAAGATGTGGTCCATATACACAATGGAATATTAGTCAGCCATCAGAAAAGATGAATACCCAACTTTTACATCAACATGGATGGGACTGGAGGGATTATGCTGAGTGAAATAAGTCAAGCAAAGAAAGTCAATTATCTTATGGTTTCACTTACTTGTGGAACATAAGAAATAGCATGAAGGACATTAGGAGAAGGAAGGGAAAAATGAAGGGAGTGAAATCAGAGGGGGAGAAAAACCATGAGAGACTTTGGACTCCAAGAAACAAACTGAGGGTTTTAGAGGGGATGGGGTGGGCGGAACAGGTGAGCCTGGTGGTGGGTATTAAAGAGGGCATGGATTGCATGGAGCACTGGGTGTGGCACATAAACAATGAATCTTGGGACACTGCATCAAAAATTAATGACATACTGTATGGTGACTAATATAACATACTAAAAAATAATAAAATAAATAAAGTGGGAGAATGGGATCAATTCAGTGAAATTAAAAATGAATAAATGTAAATATAGTATAAAAAGAAAGATTTAGAGTCATAGTGGGCATATAAGCACACTCTACCAAAACTCTCAGCTTGTGACATCATTTGTAAGCTCAAATGTGATTTCCACACTGATTAACAGACCATTTTCTATACATTTTCTCTTATTCCTAAAGCAGTTCCTAGGTTGTGCAGGACAGACATGGCAGGGTATGCTTTGTGTAAGCTGCACAGCTGGTCTAGCATTTCAGGGTTTGGTGTCGCCATTAAGCACAAACTTTTTGGCTGTGATTTCATTGTCCTCAACCCTGCTAGAAAAGAGAAATAAACAAGGCAGTTGGACGAGTGTTCTGAGGCACCTGTGAAAAGCAGCAGTTATGTCTCATCTGTCTTCCTAACTTGACAGTAGACTCATTCTTAACTTTTTGGCTTCACTAGATACTGCCACCCCCAACTCCTTTCTAAGACCCACAGAGGAGTTCAGTCCTCACTGGACTGACAACCTTCCATTTGTGCGTTTGTTATTTAAGAAACACTATTGGGCATCTATTCTTTTTTTTTTTTTTTAAGATTTTATTTATTTATTTGACAGACAGAGATCACAAGTAGGTAGACAGGCAGAGAGAGAGAGAGGAGGAAGCAGGCTGTCCGCAGAGCAGAGAGCCCGATATGGGGCTCGATCCCAGGACCCTGGGATCATGACCCGAGCCAAAGGCAGCGGCTTTAACCCACTGAGCCACCCAGGCGCCCCCTGGGCATCTATTCTTATTAGCCTCTCTGCTGGCTGCTGGAGAAAGATTAGTCATGAGGGAACAAACACATAAACAATGCTACAATGTGTTGTGGTACGTTCAATGATGGACTCATACCCAGGTTATTATTGAGTGAGCAGAGAGGCACTGAGATTAGAGGAGATATTCTGGAGGAGTGAAAACTAACCTGAATCCTGACAGCTGAGCAGGAATTTGCTAAGACAAGGGGGCAGGATGGGAATAAACTCCAGGAGGAGGAAAAGCAAGAGAGAAAGCAAGGAAAAGAAGAGACCCAAGCATGGTGTGTGCAGGGGAGAACTCAAGCATTTCAGTGTTGCCTGAACATGGTGGGTGGTATAGTGGCTGGTGGGAAGGTCAGCTGGTCCATCATGCAGGGTCTTTGATTCACGCTCATAGTTTTTGTCTTTGAAGGAGGCAAAGTTTTGTCTTTGAAGGACTTTTAAGTAAAGAAATGATGTAGTCAGATTTGTCTTCCAGATGCCTCACCTGGGGACTGTGGGGAAAAGCCAGAGGGGAATAAGACAAGAGATAATGTATATGGAATTTCCTAAAGTTCTCCCTGTAATTACCATACAGGAAGGTAATAGGATAGCAACATTTCTCTTTAAGTATTGACAATTTCTAAAGATTAGGGAAAATTAAGTAGGTCATATAGGCTGTATTTTTGATGATTACTAGTAAAATTAAACTTTAAAACTCAGTAAATCCAACTGGAAGAATGTCACGATTCCCCAAGGATTACTGAGTTTGTCTCCAATGAAAGATAAAGCAGTTAAGTTCATGGTATCTGGACCCTAAATTCTCCATTGTTTTTCAGGGGAAATAAGCCAGTGAAAAATAAAACTCCTTCATAAGGGAAAAGAAACAGTTCCTGCTCCGGTGGAAAGGAGGAGAGGACATCAGTGTGGTTGGAGTCTCAGCCATAGGGGGCACCTGTGCTTGGCATTTTATCCATTCTTGTCAGGGGGGCTCATCCTCTCTCCCACCTGAACAGAAACCAACTGGGGCCCAAGCAGAGTTGGTCACTGTGAATAGGGCATGCCCTCTCCACTCTACACATCCTGTCCATGCCCATCCTGCTCTTAGGCCTTAGGTGAGAGTATGAGGAGGTTGGTGATGCTTTCTCCTTTGCCCTCAGAAAGCCTGTTTGTATCTTAAAAAGCGAGAAAGGTGAATACTCAGTTTGGGCACTGGCATGGGTGGGTTTGGACGCATTGGATGAGTTAGTCCAAAGCCATTCCGCAAGACAGTGATATATGTTTGATGTTTATTGCAGGCCTTTGGGCAAGAGATGAGGAAAGCAAGTGAGGAAATGTGCTAGCAGGGAATGGGAGGGAATTAGCTGATTTTTCACTTAGGAGGTAAAACCAAGAGGCCTTAATGAGTCATTAGATGTGGAGTCTGGTGCAGAGGAGGAATCCAGCATGGTGTCTGGCTTTCCAGTTTGAGTGGATGGTGGGGCCACAAACTAAAATGGAAAACCCAGGAGGCAGGTTGACTTTGGGGGAATAAAGAATTTAGTTTGGGTCAGACTAGTTTGAATTACCCAGATGATTATTCCCCAGTAGTTGGAGAGTTCATTCAGATGAGTAAGGTCAAAATGCCAAGCTATTCTTTTTTTTTTTTTTTTTTTTTAAGATTTTATTTATTTATTTATTTATTTGACAGAGAGAGACAGCGAGAGAGAGTGAACACAAGCAGGGGGAGAAGCAGAGGGAGAGGGAGAAGCAGGTTCCCCACTGAGCAGGGAGCCCAATGTGGGGCATGATCACAGGATTCAGGGACCATGACCTGAGCTGAAGGCAGACACTTAATGATGGAGCTATCCAGGCACCCTGCCAAGCTCTTCTTAGGCAAAAGTACTGGGCATGGACTGTCAGGTATAATTCCATGGTGTAAGTTGTGAAAACGAGAATATTCTTGGTTAAAGTAGAAAGTCCTCATATTAGAGGTCTCCTAAGTGAGGTGGGGAGACTTCAGGGAATGATTAGGTGTTTCTCCTTTTAGGGACCCCTACTACTCCTACAAACATTTATCTAATGCACCAACACCAAAGGAACATGCCTGACCACCTCCATGAAAGTCTGGCAGCTAGCGGCTAATTGAGTCTCAGAAATAAACATCCAGTGTAGGGAAGCAGGCCACTTTCTTCATTTGACCCTTATTACAACTGGAGGAAAGACTTTGGATAATGAGATATTCTCCATGCTTAATTTCTTAATTTCATGAAGCAACTGGGGGAAAGGATGAGACTATTCTTCAAACAAGAGAAACCTCAATGTTCAAAGCAGCAATGGCCACAGTCACCAAACTGGAAAGAGCCAAGAGATGCCCTTCAACAGACGAATGGATGAAGAAGATATGGTTCTTACATACAATGTATGCCTCCATCAGAAAGGATGAATACCGAACTTTTGTATCAACATGGACGGAACTGGAAGAGATTATGCTGAGTGAAATAAGTCAAACAGAGAGAATCAATTATCATATGGTTTCACTTACTTATGGAGCATAAGGAATAACACAGAGGACATTGGGAGGTGGAGAGGAGAAGGGAGTTGGAGGAAATCAGAGCGGGGAGACAAACCATAAGAGACTGTGTACTCTGAGAAACAAACTGAGGGTTTTGGAGGGGACAGGGGTGGGGGGATGGGTGAACCTGGTAGAGGGTATTAAGGAGGGCACGTATTGCATGGAGCACTGGGTATGGTGCATAAACAGTGAATCTTGGGACATTGAAAAAAAATAAAATTACAAAAAAATAAAAACAAAAAGAAACCTCAAAATAAGGGGAAACTGACTTAAAAAAAATGACCAGTGTTATAATAATTTATGTATTTAAGTTTTAAAGTGACAATAGTCCAAATTAGGTGAGATTTGTTTTACCAAGCATTCTAGGAGCAAGTAGAAATGAAACAGGGCCTTTGGCAGTGCTAGGGCTGAGGTCTTGGAACCTAGTCCTCTCTCTTTCTGAGTTATTACTCCATCAGGTGGACACACTAGAGAGTTTCTTTAGAATTCTGCCATGTGATTTCCAGGACATTTGGTGGCTTCCACTAAATGAAGAGAGCCCATTTCTGTGATTCTCAGTTGCTAGAATGAAAGCACTAGCATGGGTCCTCTGGTTTGCAAAATAAAGTGGAAGTTCTTTACCACCTCTTATTCCTAGGGAAGCACTCCTCAGCATTCTTTTCCAAAAGACAGAGAAACCAGAAGCCCTCATTCTAGTTACATTAGCCTGTGAAAGTTGGAACAAGATGGAACCTCAAATGTTGAGAGTTGGAATCCAGGCCTCGGACTCAGGTGGACATATGAGGCTTTTGATTAACTTCTAATCCATAATCACATATGCTATTTGTGCTTCATGGTTTTTTTTTTATTCGTATCCAAGTTTGTTTTATGAAATGGTTTGCTAAGTAAATAGTGCTACTTTTGATATATGCCAGATATTTATGTAAGTATATGGTTCTTTGCCAAAATTTGCATTGAAATTTATAAAATGCCAACAAACTTAAAACACTGTTCCTCCCGCCTCCCAAAGGTACAAGTTTGGGTAAACATTATTTTTAATTGAAATGTTGACTTGATTTTAATTGAAATGTTGACTTTAAGTGAGAGTCTTGTTCATTCAGAGTAGAAAACAAATCCAAATATGAAATTAGACAATTTGGCTGCCAGAAAGAACAGTGGCTGAGAACATGTTTTGCTACTTCATTCAGTTCTTTGGCTAACATAATGTATTTAGTGTGTTGGATGCTTGGTATTTCCAGAAATATATGTCCTCTCAACTGGATTGTTGAATCAGTCAAGAATACATAGTGTCCATTGGGCACAGGATGTTCTACTAGGTACTGTTTAAAGAAAGAATTTGCAGTAGTCTCTGTTTTATGAAACTATATGTATAAAGGGTTGAATTCTCAGGGAAGGCATCAGTCACTTCTCTTCAGGTCATGGGGTGACTTGCAATGTCAGTAAGATAGTGGAAAGAACTACTGGAACTCAAGGCTAATTGCCTGGAGTAACAGGGATTTTTGCTTTTCCTTTCATGAAGGGAATCCAACTCTGTGAAGAAATGAGGAACAAAAAGATGAACAAATAATTGTGCATGAGAAAGATAAAGATTACTTTATGAGGCTGCAGCTAATTATTACAGAGGACTAGAAAAGATTTTAGATATAAAGAGGAGTGAGAGGGACGCCTGGGTGGCTCAGCTGGTTAAGCGGCTGCCTTCGGCTCAGGTCATGATCCCAGCGTCCTGGGATCGAGTCCCGCATCGGGCTCCCTGCTCAGCAGGGAGCCTGCTTCTCCCTCTGCCTCTGCCTGCCACTCTGTCTGCCTGTGCTCGCTCTCTCTCTCTCTCTCTAACAAATAAATAAAAATTAAAAAAAATATATATATATATTAAAGAGGAGCGAGAAACAAGAAAACGGTGGTGGAGGGAGGTACAGAGTGGAGGAAGTCATGGGGAAAGCTACATATGTAGCTATAAATAGTCTTTTTCTTCCTCTAAGTTAAAATCTTTTTATACCAATCTTGGTGAAAACTAAATCATGTTCTCTTTTGGACAAGTGTATAAGGGAACTGACTATTGATATAAATAGATACACAAAAATGTCCTTAAGGAATTAACATTGTTTTCAGGTTCATGAACCCAAACAATTTTACTAACATTTTGAGGCAAATACCAGTTGTGCTGGCCTTTTTATAATTCCGAGTAGGATACTGTCAACTTTTCCAGATAACTGGCCTTTGGCCATGTGGTGAAGGTGGGAGAATTTTGCCTGTTTCCAGCTCATCTTTCAAATGTGAGAGTAAAGTGATCTTGTTAGATAGCCTTCCAAAACACATTCTGGAAAGCTGAACATTCCTTCTTTTTCTACCTTTTTTCCCCCTCTAACATGGTACCTCGGTCATTCCCTTATTTACATGGTCTCTTACTACACTATATGATCTATAAGGACAGAGACCATATCTATTTTATTTGCCACTGTGAGCTAGCTGCTTACCTAACTCAGTACATGGTACATGACTGAAGAGGGAAAAAAATTGCCAAATGAATGAATACCCCTCACACATTATTTAAGTGATCAAAATTTTATTCTTTAAACAAGAAGCTTAATTAAAAATGACATTTCCTTTAACATCCTCTAGGTATTTCTTGCTTATTTATCCTTTGATTTAACATCCAATAATTCAGTTTGACATTGCTTCATGGCTTCATTGACTAAAAATGAAAAATATACAAAAACTATTAATTTCCTGATCTCACCTTAAGACCAGTGTTTTCTGATGATTCAAAAAACCATTCATAGGCAGCTTTTCTGGCAAGGTAGTAGAAGGTCTTTTTCTTCACTATTTGGCCATGACAAGTACAGAGGTGAAAAATTATTTCATAAAATTTCATAACAAATATTAAATATATGAAATCATGACATATGCAACATTTATAAAAATATAATTGATAGGAAACTCTAATCCAGCCAAAGTAGAGTTTATTTCAAAGCTTATCTTTTTAAAAAACATATAATGTATTATTAGCCCCAGGGGTACAGGTCTGTGAATCGCCAGGTTTACATACTTCACAGCACTCACCATAGAACATATCCTCCCCAATGTCCATAACCCCACCACCCTCTCCCTGCCCCCCTGCCCCCAGCAATCCTCAGTTTGTTTTGTGAGATTAAGAGTCTTTTATGGTTTGTCTCCCTCCCGATCCCATCTTGTTTCATTAATTCTTTTCCTGCCCCCCACATTGCATCTCCACTTCCTCATATCAGGGAGATCATATGATAGTTGTCTTTCTCCGATTAACTTATTTTGCTAAGCATAATACCCTCTAGTTCCATCCACGTTGTTGCAAATGGCAAGATTTCGTTTCTTTTGATGGCTGCATAGTATTCCATTGTATATACATATACCACCTCTTCTTTATCCATTCATCTGTTGATGGACATCTATGTTCTTTCCATAGTTTGGCTATTGTGGACATTGCTGCTATAAACATTTGAGTGTACATGCCCCTTGGGAACATTGCATTTGTAACTTTAGGGAAATTACCTAGTAGTGCAATTGCTGGTGGTGTTTAGTTTCCATGTATTTGGGTTCTTTCCAAATTTCCCCTTGTGATTGGGTTCTAGCTTCAGACCGTTGTGGTCTGAAAATATGCAGGGAATGATCCCAATCTTTTGATACCAGTTGAGACCTGATTTATGACCCTGGATGTGATCTATTCTGGAGAATGTTCCATGGGCACTAGAGAAGAATGTGTATCCTGTTACTTTGGGTTGGAATGTTCTGAATATATCTATGATGTCCTTCTGGTCCAGTGTGTTATTTAAGGCCTTTATTTCCTTGTTGGTCTTTTGCTTGGATGATCTGTCCATTTCAGTGAGGGGCATGTTAAAGTCCCCTACTATCATTGTATTATTGTCAATGTGTTTCTTTGATTTTGTTATTAATTGGTTTATGTAGTTGGCTGCTCCCATGTTAGGGGCATAGATATTTAAAATTGTTAGATCTTGGGACGCCTGGGTGGCTCAGTTGGTTAAGCGGCTGCCTTCGGCTCAGGTCATGATCCCAGCATCCTGGTATCGAGTCCCACATTGGGCTTCTTGCTCGGCAGGGAACCTGCTTCTCCCTCTGCCTCTGCCTGCCTCTCTGTCTGCCTGTGCTCGCTCTCTCTCTCTAACTAATAAATAAATAAAATCTTTAAAAATAAATAAATAAATAATAAAACTGTTAGATCTTCTCATTGGACAGACCCTTTGAGTATGATATAGTGTCCTTCCTCATCTCTTATTATAGTCTTTGCTTAAAATCTAATTGATCTGATATAAGGATTGCCACCCCAGCTTTCTTTTGATGTCCATTAGCATGGTAAATTGTTTCCACCCCCTCACTTTAAATCTGGAGGTGTCTTTGGGTCTAAGATGAGTTTTTTGTAGACAGTCTATTGATGGATTTTGTTTTTTTATCCATTCTGATACCCTGTGTCTTTTGATTGGGGCATTTAGCCCATTTACATTTTGGGTAACTATTGAGAGATATGAATTTAGTGCCATTGTATTGCCTGTAGGGTGACTGTTACTCTATATTGTCTCTGTTCCTTTCTGATCTACTACTTTTAGGCTCTCTCTTTGCTTAGAGGATCCCTTTTAATATTTCTTGTAGAGGTGGTTTGGTGTTCACAAATTCTTTTAGTTTTTGTTTTTCCTGGAAGCTTTTTATCTCTCCTTCAATTTTCAATGATAGCCTAGCTGGATATAGTATTCTTGGCTGCATGTTTTTTTTCAGTTAGTGCTCTGAATATATCATGCCAGTTCTTTCTGGCCTGCCAGGTCTCTGTGGATAAGTCTGCTGCCAATCTAATATTTTTACCATTGTATGTTACAGACTTCTTGTCCCAGGCTGCTTTCAGGATTTTCTCTTTGTCGCTAAGACTTGTAAATTTTACTATTAGGTGATGGGGTGTGGACCTATTCTTATTGATTTCGAGGGGAATTCTCTGCACCTCCTGGATTTTGATGCTTGTTCCCTTTGCCATATTAGGGAAATTCTCTACAGTAATTCTTTCCAATATACCTCTGTTCCCCTCTCTCTTTCTTCTTCTTCTGGAATCCCAATTATTCTAATGTTGTTTCATCTTATAGTATCACTTATCTCTCAAATTCTCCCCTTGTGGTCCAGTAGTTGTTTGTCTCTCTTTTGCTCAGTTTCTTTATTCTCTGTCATTTGGTCTTCTATATTACTAATTCTCTCTTCTGCCTCATTTATCCTAGCAGTAAGAGCCTCCATTTTTTTATTGTACGTCATTAATAGCTTTTTTTATTTCAACTTGGTTAGATTTTATTTCTTTTATTTCTCCAGAAAGGGCTATTATTTATCCAGA
>ML110070.1:19836-30315 GCA_003697995.1 Taxidea taxus jeffersonii | reverse complement strand
AAGATATACAAGAGATATACAAGAAATCCAGATATACAAGAAAGAGAACACAAAAATTTGTCTGGTGTTTGACTGCCTTGCACTCTGGTCACATGAGAGTGGTGTAGTATAATGTGATACTTATGTTTAGGAGACACACTTATAAGCTTTTGACTTTTTAAATAAACCTGCTTCATGGTTACTAGTTTGGACATGGCAGGTTTATTTCTGTAGTTGGTTGTTAACAAAGCTATAGAAAGTGAGTTTTGCCTTGTGTGATCAAAGAGCTTGGGTGTTGTAAGGCTCCCCTATCTTGGCTCTTATTACCGTTTCAGGATGCCTGATGACTTCAAAACTCCTAGGCCACAGTGTCACCTGTCATTTCTGAAAGCACCTCACCCTTGGGCTTCATAGAGTCCTGGAAATTGATGCATTTGGTGGCAACCATAGCCATGGCCTTCTCAAACTTGTCTTTGTTTAGGTCAATCCCAAGAAACCTGGGTACCTCAGCCAGCTTACAGATCATGATGACTGAAAGGCCATCCCTCCCAGGCCAAAGACAGCACAATTTCACCACAGGGTGACCTATGGAAAGAAAAGTTCCTGTAAATGCTAGAAGTAGGATCAAAAGGGAGTATCAAGAACACAAAATTCGGAGGCTCTCTATGGTATCAGGATTAGATGACTTATTCTGATGGTAATGCTTCAAAGAGGATTAGAAACAGCAGAAGGTCTGAGAACAGAAAAGGAACAAAAATAGTATTTGCCAGATAACTGAAAACACTTTATAAAATGTTAATGTTATTCAGGCCTTTGCGTGGGAGTTTCTGTAGCCTTCCTGGCCACCACGCACAACCTCATCTTACCTCATAATGGGATGAAATAAGTGGCAAGATCTCTATTATCTCTTCTCCACAGAGTTATTCTAAATCCAGGTTTGCTCTGACTAACATTTCCTTAAATAACCACGACTCAGAGTCATTTGTAAATAAATTGGTTTTTCATCAAAGTCAAACCTCCGTGTTGCAGTTAAGTGATCCATGCGTATGTAGCTCTAGGAAGGAAATGTGGTTAATCAGTTTTGGGATTTTTACTCAGCTATATTAAAGAAGGCTCTAGCCAGAAGTTACTTTACTGCTAGAAGAGTCCTAATCCTGTTTCACATCAGGTATCAGAGAGACCTGAACACAGGGAAACCCATGGAACAGGTATGACACTTATTGTGATACTTTCTCCCTCCCTCCCTCTCTCCCTTCCTACCTTTCCTCCTTCCCTAAATGCAGAGGCTTATGGGTGAGCAGGGCCTATTTTAAGACCTTCTGATTCTCTGGTTTTTGTCCTTCCTTGAAGGGACCACCTGAAGGAATACCTTGTGTATATATACATGTGCATGTGTTTTGAAATGTCTGCACCTATAATCAGAGATTTACAGAGAACTATAGATATATTATACCTACTGTCCATGGGTTTTAATTTCAGTTATGGCATCCTAATCCTTCAGTTCAGTTCCTGAATTTGAAGCTTTGAAGCCAGTGCAGTCATTCTCTCAAGTATCATTCATTCATTCAATAAACTTTATTGATGGATTCCTTAATGGGGAGCATTTTGCACCAGAAACTCAATTGGGTATGTTCTGCCTTTCCTTTCGGTTTATGTACTAGTTTTATTGTCCAGATTTGAGACAGAACCTTTTGTTGCTAGTTGCATTTCAGGTTCTAGATTTAGGCATGAAAGCTTCTGATTTTAGCTCAGTCTTCCGAACTTCATTCAGCTTTATCTCTAGTAAGTGTTTGATTTACCAAGGTGGCCCTGAAGTGCCATCTTTCTAATCACAAAACTGTACCACTCAACTTCTCCCTAGGTCTCAGCTACCCATCTGTCAAGTGATAGTTTCTTGACCCTCCTGTTACTTGCCTCTGAGCCTCTAAATGGATCATGGCCCTATCCGGCTAACTGTGCCTTCTGTCTGAAAACAATGACAAACCCACCAAACAAGAAAACAAACAACAAACCAACGACCCTCTCCCTTTCCCAACCTTCCTCTTTGGAGGAATGGGAATTAGAGATTAATGTCTGTAGTAAATTATCCATATCATTATTGCAGAAGAATACCATAGTCTAAAATAAAAATACCAATACAGGAATTTTAAAATATAATTAGGTTCTACTTTTTACCATTGTTTTTCTTCATTGTTCCCATCCCCTTAGTGTTCTTTAATAAAAAAAAAAAATCTGTGTTTCACTTTTCCAGAAGTCTTTTTTTTTTTTTTTTTAAGATCCATTTATTTGACACAGAGAGAGTGAGAATACAAGCAGGGGGGATGGCAGACAGAAGAAGAGGGAGAAGCAGACTCCCCACTGAGCAAGGAGCCTGATGCAGGATGCAATCCCAGGACCCTGGGATCATGACCTGAGATGAAGGCAGATGCTTAACTGAGCCACCCAGGTGCCCCATATTCCAGAAGTTTTCAGACTGACCCTTGATCAGCCTCTAGAAGATAACTTTTGAGTCCTTAGGTTATCCTGCCTTATATGAGTGTCTGTATATCTGACAACTTTGGATATGATAGATAGTTTATGCTAATAATGATGTATGGTGAATGTCTATTTTTGCATACATGGGGCTTTGAGCTATGAACTTGACTTTTGGTGATACCGGGGTTTGAGTAGCTGAGGTTGGTCACTCCATGCCTATGTTCCCCAATAGAAACCATGGACCTCAAGATCTGGGTGAACTTCCATGGTTGATACACATTGTTGCTGGGAAAATTAAGCTCTGTCCATGCGATATCATTGGGAGAGGACAACCAGAATATTGTACCTGGTTTTCCTGGACTCTGCCCTATGTGCCTTTTTCGTTTGCCATTTTTGATCTGTATCCTTTTGCTGTAATAATCTGTAAACATGAGGATAATCACTTTTCTGAGTTTCATAAATTCTTCCAGTGAATCACTGAAACAAATTCTTCCAGTGAATCATTGAAACAAACAAAGGTTCGGAGACCTCCCTCTCACATACTCTTATATTGTAAGTGTGACCTATTTTCAAATAGGCAAAGGCAAGAACATAAGTTCATTCAAGTGATTTGCCTTAAGATACAGCTTCCAGGAAAAAAAATATACCTCAAAGTGGAGATTGTCTTGTTTAATAGTATATTAGTCAAGTGTTAATATGGTATCAATACATCTTATACAGTAAAAAAATTATAAATACAAATTGTAAAAATAAATCCAATGTTTCTTTTTTTCCCACCTCTATCTTGGGCAGAATGTTCCATCTCCAGGATTTTCCAAAGAAATCTATAAGCAAGTGGTGACTGAAAATTCTACTGATATGTGTATGCACACTAATGTTTTAGATTTGTGGACCTCAGACTTGTCATGGGCTCATGTCTAGGACAAATCTACCTCCACACCTGCATGCATATTTTCCGCAAGCCCCTTCATCTTTTTCCACACCTCTTCCACATATTTGGACACCCCCTTCTTTTATTCATTCATATATTCTTTTTTGTCCAGTTGCTAATTATTAAGCCATTGCTGTGTTCAGGCTCCTTGATAAGCACTGTAGTGATTAAAGAAGACTTGATCCATACCTTCCTGGAGCTCATAATTTAATGAGGAGGACTTAGCTACAATGAGAGTTTGAGATTTGGCACACACACTTTAATGAAGCAGTCATGTTCCATTGAATAATGGGAAGAGATTTCTCCACAGGTAGAGTAGACAGAGAAACAAGAACTTCTCTGACTGAGCATGTGATCAAAATGCTTTTATGCAGGAAGAGCTCAGCAGGCTTGAGGGTCTCAAGAGAGACCAGTATGGCTATTTTGTCATGGGAGGGATGAAATTTTTCTATTATAGGAGCTACTGAAAGATTATTGATGAAAAAGGTGAGCAGTCTGATTTATGTTTTATGAAATTACCCTGGCTGATAAATGGAGATTTGTTGGAGTAATGAAGAGTAATGAGGACAATAGAAGGGAAGCCATTGCATCATTCCAGTCAAAATGTGATGATGGTGGTGAGTTGAAGAAAATAGCCAAATTTGAAATATTGCCTGTGGATAAAGTTAACAGGACTTGCAGCTAGATTACATATAAGGTGATGGAGAAGATCAAGGGTAAAGAAAATTGAAGTGGGCATAAATAGGGCTGAGGGGCGGTGAGAAAGAAGATTAAGAATTCAGTTTTATGTGTATTGAGTTTGAAATACTTGTGAGACATCTAACTGGAGATGTCAGATAGGGAGCTGGATAAAAGACTTTGGAGAGAGTTTGAGTTATAAATCTGAGATCAACTTACACAGATACTTTTTTTTTTAAGATTTTGCATTTGGGTGAGATCTCTACAGTGTGGTGATTGCTTGTGGGAATGGCTCTACTGTATAGGAATTGTATGTTATTCTATTTACTTCTTTGACTCAATAAGAATACATAAATTGAATCCAAATAATCATTCTTAAAAACTCATTCATGTTTTCATGTTATATACCAGCTAGTATGGATCGAATTGTGTCCCCTCTCCAAATTCACATATTGAATGACATCTCCAGTTTACCTCAGAATGTGATCTTATTTGGAGACAGGGTCTTTACAGAGGTAATCAAGTTAAAATGAGGTTATTAGGGTAGGCCCCAGTCCAATATGACTGGTGCCCTTACACAAAGGGGAGATTGGGATGCAAAGACTGACATAAAGAGAAGATGATGTGAAATGGACATCAGCAGATGGCAGCCACGGAGAGCCCTGAGAACAGGTCCTTCCCTCACAGTGACCAGAAGGAACCAGTGTTGCTGACACCTTGATGTGCAGCTTCTACTCTTCAGAATGTGAGATAATAAATTTCTTTCTTTTTTTTTTTTTTTAAGATTTTATTTATTTATTTGTCAGAGAGAGCGGGAGCGAGCGCAGGCAGACAGAGTGGCAGGCAGAGGCAGAGGGAGAAGCAGGCTCCCTGCTGAGCAAGGAGCCCGATGTGGGACTCGATCCCAGGACGCTGGGATCATGACCTGAGCTGAAGGCAGCCGCTTAACCAACTGAGCCACCCAGGCGTCCCAATAAATTTCTGATTAAGCCACCAGTCCACGATACTTTGTTATGACAGCCCTAGTCAACTAACACAGTAGCATTGATATTTATTTTGTGAAAAAGAAAGATGAATTTTAGATCTAAATTTCTAAACCTAAAATTTAGAAATGAACCTGAAGGAAATGTAGAGGGAACAAAATTAAATACAGAAATTCCATTTTCAGCTATTTAGAAGTAAAATTTCTAATCTGAATTTTTCATTTTTTTTTCTGGTTGATTTGGCAGAAACAACCTGTCTGTGAAAAATGTTTTCAAAACTTTTTTTTTAATTCAACGATTTCCAGGATTCCAAGAAAATCATTTAAAAAGAATTTTTTTTAAAGAAAGAAATGCCCATCCTGCTTCTTATCTTGCTCATTTAAAAAAATATATATTTTATCTATTTATTTGACAGAGAGGGAGATAACAAGCAGGGGGAGTAGCAGGCAGAAAGAGAGGGAGAAGCAGGCTCACCAAACAGGGAACCCAACATAGGGCTCGATCCCAGGACCCTGAGATCACAGAGCCCAGCCAAAGGCAGATGCTTAACCAACTGAGCCAATCAGGTGCCCCTAACTCGCTCACTTTAACAGCAATCCCATATCCAGTGGAAAATCTACATCCAATTAAATAGACTCTAAGGAACTGCATCATCAGTCTTAGCAAAGAAAGATTCTTCCACCAGTGTGTGGATGATGTAGGGTGTTCATGTAGGGACAGACTGGTTTGCCCTTGCACCTATATCTGGTAGAACCATCAGCAGTGCTCCATAACCAGTAATGCTATCTAATGCATCAAACACACATATAGTCAATTCAGTTAAAAAATGGGCACAGGAACAATTTAAATGGCATTAGAATAAAATTGACTGAAACCTGCTCACTCTTAATGCAAAAATTGCCATCCAGGTTGAGAAAGCATTACATTCTCTGCATGGAGGCAGAAAGAGGAGGATGATTTTTGTCACCTTGAGGGAAAGCATCATGATATAAGTGCTTGGTCATTAACTTTAAAGTATGAAATAAAAAATATGAAATAAAAAATGTGAATTGAACCTATGTCACATGCAAGAAATTCTTAAATTATCCTAAAGTTTACAAAGCACTATAGGGTTTGACTGCTAAAGGTTGAGATTTTGCCAAACTGAACATTTGGTACATTCCATTCTCCTTAGATTCTTTTATCCTCTGAGATTGTGTTAAGACTCTTTCTAATAATGTCTAATTGTACTATTTCCTTTGATAGGATAATCAAACCCTATTTTCCTCAACTTTGTGACTTAAAATCTGCATGCCCAGTTTCACTGTAGTGACTCCTCCTCTAGTTCTCTCCAGTTGCTTTATGTTCCACAATCACTGGAAACTTAGACACCATGGCTCTTTTTCCCATGTGTTCATCTGTGTGACAGATTCCTGTGGGCAGATTCTGTGTTCAAAGACAAGAACATTGCACTAGCTGGCAAACTGGGAATTTTACAGTTGGAAGGGTATTTAATTTGCTCTTGAAAATATTGTATTGTTAAGTATGATTGCCTAATATAATACTGTTGACTCATAGAAGAATCTGAGCTTAATATAGAACCATTAGACAAGATCCCTCTCATCAAGAGATTCACATTATTGCTGCCTCTGGCTCTATCATGAATTTCAGAGCCTTTCTGTAGTAAACTGGTGCTCTTGTGAGGGAACCAGGATACAGATGTTACCCTGTGGCCAGTGCAAAGGTAGATTTTTACAGTGAGGCTCTCCTAGGACTCTCTTAATCAAAGGTAGAGGGAAGGTGGGCAAGAAGGTAAGTGAGGAGCAAAACTACACTATTACTACAATGCTCAGGTTACTATAATATTCGAGAGAATATTAAAGACAAATTGGTAGCAACACCTACTAAACAACCTGATGCTGAAACCAATGGTTAGGCTGTGCCCAAGAGAATGAGGGGTGGGTAACACTCCAGGAAGTTGTCATTTCTCCAGACACAAATGAGTTCCTCACAGATTGTGAAAAGTAATTGCAATTCTATCTGATTCTCAAAAGATTTTGAAAGAAGTCATTAGTCATGATTACTAGCCACTTCTTTTTATCAGACACTGTGTCAATAAAAATTCAACCAAGTTTTAATAAAGCAGATTAGATTGTTTTTTAAAGGATAGGAGAGAGAGAGGGAGAGGGAGAGAAAGGGAAATTCTTCCTGATTTTTCTCCCCAAATCTGTTTAGGAATCCTTTAAAATATTTTAATTAATTTATTCAAGAGCAAAATGAGTTATTCCTCATTTTGCTTTTAAGCTAATGCAACCCTTCTAGAGAGCTCTTTTATTTTTTTTTAAAGATTTTTGTTTATTTGACAGACAGAGATCACAAGTAGGCAGAGAGGCAGGCAGAGAGAGAGAGGAGGAAGCAGGCTCCCCGCTGAGCAGAGAGCCCGATGCGGGGCTCAATCCCACGACCCTGAGATCATGACCTGAGCTGAAGGCAGAGTCTTTAACCCACTGAGCCACCCAGGCGCCCCTAGAGAGCTCTTTTAGATGGCTGCATGGCTCTTTTGCAAAGAGTTAAATGTTGGAAATAGATGCGAGACTGGAAGCCATCAGTGACTCAAATTAATATTCACCCTCTGCCTCTCTAAGAAAAATGTTATGCATCATATTGTACTGTGACCCAATGTGGAAGTTAGAAATCTCACACTACAATCTCACACAGATTCCTGCTGGATTAATAGTTGAGATTTATTTTTAAAATTGAAATATTTTATTAATTAGTAAAAGTATAAATATCATATATATGGAGAAAGGAGGAAAATTTATACTTACTGATAAAAACGGGACACCTGGGTGGCTCACTTGGTTAAGCATCTTGACTCTTGATCTCAGCTCAGGTCTCCACCTCACAGGCCCAGCATGGAGCCTACTGAAAAAAAAGAAAAGAAAAGAAAATGTAAAAAAAAGTCTCAAGGCAGCTTCCAAGAATGAAAATTTTGTGTTGAGAACAGTGAATAAATCTTTCAAATTTCAGTGTTTAAACAAGTAGTCTGAGAGAAAAATGATTTTAAAAAAATGACAAAAGTTAACTTTTTTTTGAGAGAGAGAGAGAGCGTGCACATAAGCAGAGGGAGAGGAAGAGGGAGAAGCAGACTTTCCTGCTGAGCGGGAGGCCAACACGGGGCTTGATCCTAGAACCCTGGGATCATGACCTGAGCTGAAGGCAGATGCTTAATCAACTGAGCCCTCCAGGTGCCCCAAAAGTTAACGGTTTTTTTTTTTTTTTTTTTTTTTTTTTTTAGTATACTTGCTGCCAAAGTGAGCACTAACATTTTTGATATATATAATGATTAATCAAATTTATAAGAAAAAACATCAAGATTTCTACTCCTACCGCTCCTACCCTCCCTCATATCATACTCACACATGGAGATATATGTAAAAGATGTAAGGAGGAAAAAAATCGGTTAATAACTATGTAGTGAAGTCTCATTCTCCTTGGTTATAAAATTTTTTTTCTAAATTAAAAATAATTAGATATAACT
Organism: Taxidea taxus jeffersonii; assembly: GCA_003697995.1. Classification (NCBI taxonomy): domain Eukaryota; kingdom Metazoa; phylum Chordata; class Mammalia; order Carnivora; family Mustelidae; genus Taxidea; species Taxidea taxus. Next base: position 21,749 of record ML110070.1, on the reverse strand, counting down.
TTTTATTAAGTCAACAATGACTTTTTAAAATATGAGTGATTGACACAGTGTTACATTAGTTACAGGTGTGCAACTTAGTGATTTGACAAGTTTATATATTATCCTGTGTTCACAAGTTTTCCCATCATCTGTCCCATTATGTTGCTATTACAGTATCACTGACTACATTCCTTATTCTGTGTCTTTTATTCCTTTGACCTTTTCATTCAATAACTGGAGATATTCATTCTTTTTTTTTTTTTAAGATTTCATTTATTTATTTGTCAGAGAGAGAGAGAGAGAGAGAGAGCAAGAACAAGCACAGGCAGACAGAGAGGCAGGCAGAGGCAGAGGGAGAAGCAGGCCCCCTGCCAAGCAAGGAGCCCGATGTGGGACTCGATCCCAGGACGCTGGGATCATGACTGAGCCGAAGACAGCTACCTAACCAACTGAGCCACCCAGGCGTCCCGGAGATATTCATTCTTCATCTCCTACTTCCCCTAACCCATTTTGCCCAATCTTCCACTCCCCCCACAACAACCATCAGTTTGTTTGTATTTATCAGTCTGATTTTGCTTTTTGTTTATTCATTTTTTTAAAGATTCCACTTATGAGTGGAATCATGTGGTACTTGTCTTTCTCAGTCTGATTTATTTTACTTGACATAGCACCCTCTGGGTTCACCCATGTTGTCTCAATTGGCATGATCTCATCCTCTGTTATGGCTACATAAAAATGTGTGTGTGTGTGTGTGCGTGCGTGTGTGTGTGTGTGTGTGTGTGTGTGTGTGTGTGTGTATTACCACATCTTCCGTATCCAGTCATCTTTTGATAGACCCTTGGGTTTTTTCCATACTGGTATGCTGCAGTAAACAGAGAGGTGCATATATCTTTTTGAATTAGTGTCTTCAGTTTCTTCAGGTAAATACCCAGTAGTGGAATTATTAGACCATATGGAATTTCTGTTTTTAAAGTTTTGAGGACCCTCCATTCTGTTTTCCACAGTGGCTGTACCAATTCACATTCCCACCTATAGTACATGGGTGTTTCTTCTCTCCACTTTTTCATAAACATTTGTTATTTCATATCTTTTTTATTTTAGCCATTCTAAGTGATCTAAGAGGACATCTCATTGTGGTTTTGATTTTAATTTCCCTGATGGCTAGTAATGTTGGGCATCTTTTCATGTGTCTTTTGGTCCTCTGTATGTCTTCTTTGGAAAAATGTCTATTCAGATCCTTTGCACATTTTTAAATCAGATTGTTTGCTTTTTTGGTATTGAGTTCTATAAGTTCTTTAGATATTTTGAATAATCCTTTATTGGATATATCATTTGCAAATATTGTCTTCTATTCTGTAGGTTGTCTTTTTGTTTTATTGATGGTTTTCTTTGCTGTGCAGAATCTTTTTATGTTGATGAAGTCCCAATAGTTTATTTTTGCTTTTGTTTTCCTTGCCTCAGGAGACATATCTAGAAAAATGTTGCTACGACCTATGTCAAATAAATTACTGCCTGTGATCTTTTTTAGGATTTTCATGATTTTAGGTCTCATATTTAGGTCATTAATCTATCTTGAGTTTTTCTTTGTGTCTGGTATTAGAAAGTGGTCCAGTTTCATTCTTTTGCATGTAGCTGTCCAGTTTTCTCAGCACTATTTGTTAAAGAGATTTTTTTACCATTGCATACTCTTCCTTCCTTTGTCATAGATAAGTTGACCATATAATCATGGTTTTATTTGTGGAGTCTTTATTCTGTTCCATTGATCTGTGTGTGTATTTTTGTGCCAGTACTGTTTTGATTCCTACAGCTTTGCTGTATATCTTGAAATCTAGTATTGTGATACTTCCAGCTTTGTTCTCAAGATTGCTTTGGCTATTTGAGGTATTCTGTGGTTCTATAAAAATTTTGGGATTATTTATTCTAGTCTTGTGAAA